>OVBE01008131.1:2636-17218 GCA_900406425.1 Iberis pinnata
GCTTACGCTTTTGGACGGTGCAGTGCTTGTTGCAGCCGACCTCAGGCTGCAGAAGGTTGTATAATTAACCTCAATATCTATATATGTTTGATCATGGTTTGAACTTTAAAGTGTATAACATATAATTCACATGCATATAGCTAAAGATGAAGTGAAGCCAAGTGAAGCAACAGATACCATAGAGCCACAACAAGGTGGGCGTGGAGGTTGTAGGTACGGATGTTGCGGATCCTACGCTTTTGGGCGGTGCAGTGCTTGCTGCAGCCTATCTCAAGCTGCAAATCTAGAAGGTATATTGTAACCTCAATAAAATCTATATATGTGTGGTGTGACCAATGACTTGAAATGTATAACATGTACATAAATCAAACGTGTAGCTAATGATGAAGTGAAGCCAAATGAAGCAACCGATGCCATAGAGCCACAACAAGGTGGCCGTGGAGGTTGCAGGTATGGATGTTGCGGATCTTACGCTTTTGGACGATGCAGCGCTTGTTGCAGCCGACCTCAAGCTGAAGCGGAAGTTGTAGAGCCTCAACAACGTCGTGTATGTCGGTATGGTTGCTGTGGAAGCTACGCTTTTGGGCAGTGTAGTGCTTGTTGTCCTAGGAAGATGGCTACTGAGGAAGATAAGACAAACGATGAACCTATGCCATAAATTAGTCTTATGAGTTTTTATAACTATTACGTACTTACTTATGTCAAAATAAAATAAAAATAGTGCCCAAGAATTTGTTGAGCTAAGAAAGTGTATTTGGTTCAACGAATATCGAAGATGTATTTTGTTATGTCATGTTTTCTAGTTCAACTGTTGCAATAAAAATCGAGGCCTATATAGTCAGTACTCACTTTCAATCGTAATTGTAAAAACGTGTCGTAGGAAAATTACACTTAATATATTTGCATCAGTGATAAATAAAAGAGTTTGTTCTTTTGTGAAAAAAAAAAATTACATTCACATAACAAATAAACATATTCGATCCTTGATATAACAATACAACATGTTTTTGATAAGAAAAATAATCATGGATTAAGAATTCTCAACCATCGATCTATGAATTAATTATATATTATCACAATTTATAGATGCCAGCGAAAGGAGTATTCACCGATCCAACCCATAGAGAACCGTTTCTCTCTTCGACCTCGCTTATAGAAATCCACCTATTTCCATTTTTACCCTCAAAAACCTCTGATATTACGCCACTACCCTCGCTCAACCTCACGGCCATGCCGTTGCCTCTGAACTTGGCCCAAGCCGAATGGACCTTCGTCCAGTCCAGCGACAAGCTCAAAGCGGCTCGTCCTATCCACACCTTCGACATCAAGAACTCTGTGAGCTTCGTATGTTTTGTGTTCAAGCCTACCCAAAATCCGCCACGTGGACTTATCTTTATATTGTCGGGAAATCCAGGGAGCTGATCTGCGAAAATCTCGTAGTTCTCGCGAGATTTAGTCGTCAAGGTTTCGTTGAGCCAGTAACGTAGGATCCGACGCATGGCGGTCTCGGCGACGAGAAGGTAATCACCGTTTTGGTCCAGAACGACGCCGTTTGCAAACGATAGGTTGCTTAGAAGAGTGGTCACTTGTTTCGTACTAGGATCATACTTCATCAGTCTACCAGTTTTGTCCCCACTCATCATTATTCTTATATAATTCCTGAAATAACCAGCGTAACAAAAAATAATATATAGTAATATTTTCAAAAACTTGTCTTATACTATGTAGTAAATTCAAAAATAATTGGCTTCTGAATCATAAAACTTTAGTCTTTCTTTTTCATTTAACATGATATTACCTCCGTTGATAAACCGAACTACTGTCGGTAAAGTAGACAACTCCTGTCCGTTGATCGATATCCAACCCGTTGGTAAACCGGAGGGAATGATACACCTCACGTGTCAATATCTGATTGGCTAAGCCACCTTTTGGGCCAACTTTAAGAAGGCCCATATAAGCATCGGCGATGTAAAGATCACCAGTGGACTTTTGAAAGGCTAAGCCCAATGGTCGTCCGCACACGTGTTCTGTACTTTGGTGCTCGTGCGGGCCCTCACATCCTTCTCTGCATTTTAATTAAATGCAAAGCCCATCACCATTCATTATTGTCCATAGCTATAATTATACATAATTGTAATAAGTTGTAATCTTTGTGACTTATATCAAAATAGCAATTTATTATAGCAAACCTGGACCACCAAAAGGTTGAGTTTACTCACTTTAACACTCTTCATATGTGAAAATAATGCAGCATTTTCTCGGTAACAAGAAAAAAAAAATGCAGCATTTTGTCAACCTTTGTCTGTATATAACTGAGTTTTTTTTTTAATACTAGTAAGAATGTTACGAATCCCACGGATCAGGGATCAGCAGAGAGAAAATATTCAAAGAATAGAAGCTGCAGAGTCAAAATCTACCATATATTAAAGACTTTTCCTAGTCAAAGTATTCAATTTAGTTTTTTTTTGTTCATTATAAATAAATTACTAACAATTTTGCACTAGTAATGAATCGAATCAAAGATGCATGAGTCATAAGTTGGGATCTATGTTACTAGACTACGGGTGCTCGACTAATTTAGTTATATCTATATGATTAAATTTAGTTTATATTTCCTACGTTACAAAATATATGATGTTTTGGTTAAAAGCGCACATATTAAGAAATTATGTTTTTTCATTTAAAATATTTTATATATTATACATTAAAAACACTTGACTAGTCAATAAAAAAATGACATTTTATTATTGGATGTGAACTATTTAATAGTTTTGAAATCTGCATAGAAGTACGAAAACATCTTATATTTTGGAACATAAATAATTTACTAAAATATCATATATTTTGGAACGGAGGGAGTACAATTTATAATTAATAAATCAGTACACAAATATATGCTCGTTTCCAAACACTATTTGCGACCAATCAAGTTGACAATAATTTTTCTGACTAGTTTTGTAATAAAATTACAAGTTATCAAAAATTAGTCTGAATTTTTAACTAATCTACAAATTAGTTTTAAAATTTTTTTAACATCTGGTCGAAAATTGGCTGAAAATTAGACAACAAATATTTTACAATTACTTTATATATTAACTAAATTTGGCAGTTAATTTTCTGACCAATTTTTTAAATTTATTTAATTATTAGTCAAACATTAGTTTCAGAAATATTCCCCTAATTACGTTTTAAATTCTT
This sequence comes from Iberis pinnata, assembly GCA_900406425.1. Lineage (NCBI taxonomy): Eukaryota > Viridiplantae > Streptophyta > Magnoliopsida > Brassicales > Brassicaceae > Iberis > Iberis pinnata. The sequence continues at coordinate 5,835 of OVBE01008131.1, forward strand.
TTCGACCAATATCCAACCATAAAATAGTCATAGTATTTTATATATACATCAATTTCTTCACTCACACAATATATAATAACATTCTTTCCACATCTTTCTCAAATTCTCGTATAATACTCCTTTATATTTGTTTTTAAAGCTTTGATTAACCTAATCTAATCTTGTGTTAGTTTAAAATGTGTTTTTAATTAATACACTCTCCGTTCCTAAAAGATGATGTTTTAGCTTTTTTTTCTTCGTTCCACATACTTGATGTTTTAGACTAAAGTTAATATATATTTATAGTATCGCGAATGACACTTCACAACTATTGACTTTATTTTTATTTTTAACCAATAGTGAATGGAGAAAAATGAAATTTAGTGTTATTAAACTAATGAATAAGTATTAGAAAAAATAAAAATTAATTTTATAAATATGTGGAAAAATCTAAAACATCAAGTATTTAAAAACGAAGGAAGTATAAACATTAGATTCAGACTAATTTTCAACGAAAATTATAGTCAAAACTATTACAGATTCTTGTAAGTATATAAATATAGCTGTTGATTGAAATCTTTTTAAAGCAAATATGTTTTATAAAAATTATAAAATATCATAGTTCCAACAGTTAAATAAATGCTGACCACCTGAAAATTGAAGTACATATGCAAAAACAAAAGAAGTGCCAGCAATCAATAGCTAATCGTACTAAACTGACATTTCAATCAAACGATTAGAACTTAAACCAGTGATAACAAATCCCAAAGGAGGCATTACAATTTTGATAGGATAGTAGAAGTTGGTAGATACAATTGAATGAGTTATACTTATAACCACACAAAAAACAAGAAAATAAAAATAAAAATAAAAGAGACAAGAAAATTAATAGTGCGTACCTTATTGATGTGGTTATGGCAAAATCGATCCAACGGCTCTCATTAGCTAGCCATTTAACAATTCGACCATCAGATAAACCCGTGTAAGGACCGTCTCCGGAGGTATCAAACACGAAACTCTCCGGTCCTAAAGCTCCAGTTGTCGGAATCAAACCAAAATCAGGGAAATGAACACTCAACATTGATTCTCCATTGCTTCGGTTCTCGCCGGAGAAACCAATGAGTCTAGAGAGAAGGGCAACGGAGATAGCCACCACCACCACCAAGAAAAGTTTCATCATTTTTCCCACTTTGTTTTGTTTTTCTCTTTTTATTTTTTATTTTTTTTGTTTGTGTCCTCTTGTGGAGAGTAATGGTTTGCATATAAAGTGCTACAAGTAATTAATTCGTTTTCTTATACATGTGGGATTCGTGTCTAAAACTAAAGACGATATAAAGTTTAACCTTTGGATTAAATCTATTGTATGACTTTTGGATCTAGAATTAGTTTTTTTGGCATTATTTTATTGTTAAGTATATGTTTTTTTCACATGTTGTAACATTTCATTCTTAATAGAGCTTTATAATGAAAAAAAGTTTTCCTTCTTAATACCTAGACATAACTCACCAATCAAAGTTTGACAGAAGAGATGGTTTTTGCCGTGAACACTTCAACTAATCAGTAAAAAAAATTGCACAATATAATTGGTTATAAAATATTTATTAGCTTTAAAGTGTGCAAAAAAAGAGAACAAAAATTAAACAGAGAGAATACTTTTCTTTTTATTTCCCTCTTTTCATGTATTATTTTGATGAGATGTCCCTATACTTTGTATTTAGCAAAATTATTACATTTGTTTGCCTATAAAATTAATTCAAAGAAAACTCATAACTACATTCAATATCTTTACCTAGTAATCTTATAATTTATTTTTCTGGTGTCACATATATAGGCGATACGTCTCAGAGTTGGATATATAAAGCGTCATGGTAATTTATAAACTAAAGTTAATATATTTCTTTTTTGTTTTGTTTAATTGTAGTTATTGGTGTAGTTCCATGAAGATGGTCTGATTGCTTACAAATGCAGGAAATTGAGGGCCACGTTAACTTCATTGTATAAAAAATTGGACTATTTTTCTTGCCATCCTAATATGCAGATTTATTGTCTGTTAAGTTCGGATCAAATTTACAAGTTTGGGTAAAGTGTAAATGTTATTCAACAAAATGAAACGATACATGGGAATAATAGTTTGCTTACACATAAAAACAAAGTTTTTGAACGAGAAAGACATACATAACATAATCAAAATTTTGAAACAAAAAGTATACTAAAAGTACAACAAGATCAATACATCAACTGATGCAAATCAAGAATTCAAGATTATCATTACTTTTCGTTTTTGAAGTACCAAGAATGGTGATTAACGGTATAGAAAGTCATTCACAGTTCATCAATTTTTGTTTGTCCATACGGAATCAAAGTATATATATATATATTAACCCTTAAAAAAGTATAACATCATATACTACCATAACGTTTCATTTTATTATGTTTCTGGTGTGATTTTTACGTGTAAACATGAAAATTAAATTTTAACCAAAAAATAAGAGGAAAAAAAAAGGAAAAAGGATGTTGGAGAAAGTGTATTGATAAGAGAATAAGCAATGTCTTGAACCCCACTCACGACCCGTAATACAAAATGAAAAAAAGAATTAGTTTTTAAGTTAAAATTTTGAAATATATCAATTTTTAAACTAAAATTTTAAAAACAAAAAGAGCTGCAAATTCATTATAGGTTTATGGATCAGTCTTGCCCCATTCGGGCTTAACCTATTCATTTTCTTTTCCTTCTTAATTATGACTATTTTCTATCTCTTTTCTTTAAATTTAAGGGCAGTGTCCTGCCAAAACATATTAAACATATTAAGACTTGGTGCAAAATTATAAAATGTGGCCTTTTAATAAAACTAATAAAACAAGTGTAATAATCATATCATTTCAAACAAGTCTATTATACTAATAATAAAGAAAATACAAATATGAAAACTAAGAACATATATTTTAAAATAAAATTCTTCTTTCTTTTTGATTTTACATAAAACTTTATTCACCAAATTCATATAATCGATTTCTTGAATCAATTTTCTCTTTATGTATATGATAGTCAAAAACATTCAATTTTTTTAGAACATAGTCGAACGAAAACAAAAAAGTTCTTTTGTAAAAAGGAAAAATAATTAATTGTGCGAGATTTTAGAAAGTGGATAGAAATTAGGACGTGAAGAGATTTTAGAGATTTAAATCTAGATTTATATTATTATATAATATATTACATATTGAAAACAAAATTTTTGAGTTAATATATGTGATTTGTGATAATAATAATAAAAAATTCAAAACAAAAAATTAACATGCCATATAAAATATTTTTATTTTAAAATTTTAAAATTAATTAAAGTGTGGTTAAATTTTTAAAACATTTGTAGCCTTGGGCCATTGTCCATTTTAATAAACTTGTGTCACGTTTATATTTAAGGGTGATTTACTGCAATATACATGGATAGTTGGGTAATTGAATAAGTATTTATTACACTATAATATGAGAAATCTGGAAACAATACGCTATCAGTATCTCATATATGCCCCTTCATCTCTTTCTCTTTTTTTCACAAATAAACGGTTTCATTCATAATGAGAATCTGCAATTACATTTGGTTTAAGAATAGGAGGACAAGTATAAAATATGTTATAAGTAGAGCTTAACTCCACAATTTTCTTAGCTAGTCTTCTAGCACAAATGTTGGTCCCTTTACTGGAATGTTGGATCGTTATATCTGTTAAGTTATTGCGCCAATTGCGAATAGTGTGCCAATAGTGATGGAGCTTTCGGTTTGAGGAACCACCATTAATGAATTCCATAAGAGATATGCTACCTCCTTCAAAGATAACATGATGATATCCCAATCCAGTACAAGATTGTATTGCCCAAAGAAGGCTTGTAAGTACTCCTTTTTCAACATTAGTTCTTCTTTCATATTTCCCTATTCCACAATGAAGAACACACCCATAAGTATCTCTAATTATCCATCCTAATCGATGTAAATTGCTGTCATTGGAAGAAAATACATCAAAATTGCATTTCACCTTCCCACAAGGAGGGGGACTCCAAATACTTTTATTTGGATACATACCTCTAACTGTTGATTTGTTACTCTCAGTACATAACGAAGACCACTCCCATACATCATTTTGAATTTTTGCCACAATGTTGTCTAGTTTTTCGAGATGATGGTCAAAAACCAAACTATTTCTAACCTTCCATAACCTCCAAAGAATGGCAAAAGGAACTATGTCATAACGGTCTTGTTGGTGCGTGAATTTAGTTATCAAATGGGTGATTTTATCATGCATCGAAACACTTGTATCCCCAATAACTTGATCCATGTAACCCATTGCTCTCCATAATTGCATTGCCAATGGGCAATCAAAGAAAAAAATGTGATGAAGATTCATCCTCATTGCAACCATGTTTACACCTAGGATCAACAGCAACTCGGCGTTTAAGAAGGTTGAGCGATGTACTTAGTGTGTTAGACACCAAACGCCATAAAAAATGTTGAACTTTGGGTACCACTTTTAGCGTCCATAGACGTCATGCGAGTTCCGGATTAACTGATAGAGGAGCTCTCCTCTCTTGAACATTTTGGAAGTCGATTGTTGAAAAGTAATAACCAGATTTGACTGAATAATTTCCATCAGTTGTATAAGGCAAAACATAATCATCTCGAGCATCACATTGGGGTAGAAAAAGCTGATAAATATGTGCTCTATCCTCTGGAACAATTAGTGCTTCAATAACATCATGATTCCATTGTCCTTGTGTATTAATCAAATCTGAAACCTTCAAATTCTTCTTAGTGGTATCCATTAATTTAGGTGCCCTTGGTGGAGTTAAATCTAACCAATTGTCATTAGTCAGAGATACACTTTTACCATCACCAATTCTAATTCGTACTCCCTTACGAATGATCTCTAGCCCTGAATGTAAAGATTTCCAAGCATAGGATGAGCCTTTGCCGACTGGAGCTTGTAGCATGTTACACTTCCGAAAATAGCTTTATAAATTTGTCCTATTAGCGAATTAGGTGTGGTAAGGATTCGCCAAGCTTGTTGCGCTAATAACGATTTGTTGAATAAATGCAAGTCCCGGAAGCCTAATCCACCTTGATATTTCAGAGTTTGAAGTTTTTGCCATGATATTCATGCTAATCTTCTTTGTTCAGAAGTTTATTGCCACCAAAAGTCTCTCATTACTTGATCCAAATCTTTTGTTATCTATGTAGGTAGAAGAAACCAATTCATTGTGTAAACATGTAAAGCCATAGCCACGCTTTTTAAGAGAATTTCGCGACCAGCAGCTGATAAGAATATGAATTGCCATCCCTCTATACGTTTACAAACATGTTCTACCAAGTATTGAAACTGATGAATCTCGTTCTTACCGAACTGCTCTGGAACCCCAAGGTACCTATCGAAACCTCCAGTAGAATCTATACCTAGAATTCCCTGTATCCGATCACGTGTATGTTGAAATACTCCGCGGCCAAAATTTATTGTAGATTTATTGTAATTTATAACTTGTCCTGATTCCCGCTCATATTGATCAAAAAGATCCCGAAAGTAGCTAGCATTTGAGACATCGGACTTTATAAAAAACAATGAATCATCGGCAAACATAAGATGTGTAATGGCTGGAGCTTGAATACACACCTTAATTCCTTGTATTTTGTTCTCTTGTTGAGCCTTTAATAACATCGAACTCAATACATCACTACATAGGATGAATAAGTATGGGGAGAGAGGATCTCCTTGCCGGAGTCCTCGATGTCCACTAAAATATTCTTGAGGATTACCATTAATGAGAATTGAGAACGTTGTCGAAGTTACGCACTCTATAATCCAGTTAACCCAAACCGGATCGAAACCTTTTGTAGTCAAAACTTCCTGTAGAAAAGTCCACTCCAAACGATCATAAGCCGTTTTTACGGCCATAAATTCTTGTGATATTGCTCTCTTTGTACGCAATGAGTGTAAGACTTCATGAGCAATTAATATATTATCCGTAATATGCCGTCCCGGGATAAAAGCAGCTTGATTATATGACACCAATCGATCTAAGAAAGGTTGTAAGCGGTAAACCAATATCTTCGATATTATCTTGTATGTAACATTGCATAGACTAATCGGGCAAACTCTTGTATGCTTTGTGGAGAATTTGACTTTGGTATTAAGCATATATTGGTGTGATTCCATCCTTTATTCATTCTCCCTGTCTCAAAAATTGCTTAACCTCCTTACAAATTGATTCACCAATGTCATCCCAATAATGTTGAAAAAACAGTGCCGAAAATCCGTCCGGTCCTGGTGATTTGGTTGGACCTTTCGAGAAAAGTGCAAATCGAATTTCCGAATTTGTGACAGACTTGGTAAGTGATGAGTTCATGGATCAAGATTCCACCGAAGTCAAAATATTACATAAGCCATAGGATTGTTTTGATGGACTGGAAGCAAATAAGTTTTCAAAATAAGATTTTGCCTCCAAACTTAAAGCCTTCGTACCCACAACATCCTTGCCAGAAGAAGATGTAAGTGTCAAAATGCGATTTCGAGCTGTTCGGTTCTTAGTAGAGGAGTGAAAATATTTGTATTTCGATCCCCTGTTTTGAGCCAATGATTACGAGATTTTAGTTTCCATAAACTTTCCTCTCTGTAATATTCTTGCACAAGTTTTCGTTTCAAGATCTGAATCTCTGCCGCATTAATTAGAGGATTTCTCAATGATTCATCAATTTGAGTCCTTAAATTCTGAATTTGCTTCTCTGAATTCAATATGTTATTCTTTGTGCAAGTAGAAAGAGCTTTACGACATGAACGTAAAAGCTGCACCACATATGTGTCTTGTTGGTGGGACCAAGTATTACGAACAATTGATCTATAATTGTGTTCAATGGCATAGCGATGATCATATCTAAACTGCTGTTTTGGTGATTTAGAGTCATGTGTAATTCGAACTATGGCGGGTCGATGGTCGGATTCGACCATGTCCAAATACTGTGTAGTTGAACCTGGAAATAGTGCATGCCATTCTCTATTCACAAACGTTCGATCAAGCCAGCATTCAATTATCATTCCTCTTCTTTTACCCAACCATGTCATATGATTTTCAGTGCAAGGTAAATCAAAGACTCCACATATATCAATAGTAGTGCGAAATGCTTGTAAAGAAGCACATGTACGTTGTTTATCTCCTCTTTTATCACTTACATTCAAAACCTCATTAAAATCTCCATTCAAAAGCCAAGGACCTGCTCTAGCCAATCTTTGTAGTTTTTCCCATACCAAATGTCTGTACTTACGATAAGGGTGACCATATACACATGTGTAGTATAAGGAGCAACCTTTATTATTAAATTTACAGTCAATTACATTGGCATCAAGAGAAAGTATTTGCATACACACATTTCTTTTCCACATAAGAGCTAAACCCCCCCCCCCCAATTCCCCTTGGTGGCACACAAACAACATTAACGAAATTAAGCCTAGAAGCCACATCCCGAACTAAATTACTAGAGTTTTTAGTTTACATTAAAAAGAATACGTCCAGAGCATAACATGATGTTAACTCCTTAAGGCGTCGAACAACCGTAGATTCTTTTAGACCACTGCTGTTCCAATAGGCCGTATTCATTGAGAAACCGGTGGTTTATGGCCCACCGTACCCTCTTTGCGTGTTTTTGTAGAGCCGACATTGCATTCATGGTCAATGTTTGCTGCTTTGATAACATAAGGCTTGATAAACCAATGTTTAGCCTTCATCTCTTTCTCTCCTTTTTATTTTTAAAAAATTCCACCTCCTCCCTCTTTCAGTAAATAAAAAAAAAATCAAATCATAAAAATTAAATTTAAAAACACATAAATTTCCCTACATCTAAAATAATTTAAGTTATTAAAATTGGACTTATATTTTTAAATATTGAATAGTGAAATTTCGTTTCAGTGAAATATAAACCAGGAAATAGTTGGACTACTAAAAAACAATAGATGGACTAAAAACTAATGTAGATAAATCCTAAATCCAAATTATAAACCAAAAACTCCAAAATATAAACCCAAAAATCCAAAATATAAACTCAAACCTCCAAAATATAAACCCTAAACTCCAAAATATAAACCCTGAACTCCAAAATATAAATTCTAAACTCCAAATTGTAAACTCTAAACTCAAAACTATAAATATTAAATTTCAAAATACAAACCCTAAACTCTAAAATTTAAACCTTAATCCCAAAATATAAATCCTAAACCACTAAACATAAACCCCCCCAAAAAATTAGACTAAAAATTATAATAATTAACATTTAATAAAAAAGGTCTAACTATCCAAAAAAGTCTCAAAAACGGAAAAAAATAATCAAATCCACCTACTTTTTTGTAAGGGCATAATGGCATTTACAAAAATTGTACAAAAACCTAGGAACTAGATGTTAATTTCTTAGTTATAGAGTGTAAAAAAATTTATTAAATGATATTTCTCTTTATTTAATGTGCCTTTTAATACATTAAAACAAACTACACCAAAACATCGAAATTCACTAAAGCAAGTAATTGGAAAAACAATGTTGATAATAGGATTTTTATGTGTGTGAATCAGTGTATCAATTCCTATCACACTATCATGCCATTGTAGTATAGATAGGTGTCAATCCAAATGGGTGCGTTGCTAACCACTCTAGATGCAATTGGAACTACTAATTCAAGCCAAATAAGAAGATGGATTTTTATCTAACAAGTCCTAAACAAACAAAACATGCAGAAAACTAAACAGGATATGAAAGCCAAAATGCATAAGTAAATGCTAAAGGTAAACATCAAGTGAAGTAAAAGTAGGGAAGAAAATTGGGGGGGGGGGGGGGAAAAATGAAATAAAAAGGGAANCTCTCGTTAACGGTACACTACCTAGTAGGCATGAAGAACCAATCTGCTAAAGCCAATAAGCACCCTAAACATCTAATCTCTTAGGTTAGGTATGCAAGTCTCTGAAATCACCATGTTCAGACATTTCATCAGAAACCTTTTGGGTGCGGAAATGTCTAATATCATATTTCAGTTGATCAGAAAGAAATAAGCATGAAGAGCAGTAAAACAGAAGAGATCTATAAGCAATCAAACTTAGGCATTAGGAAAAATAGGAAATCAACACTAGTCTACCCCATCCTCAGGAACCTAGGAAAACTACTCACTACACATGGTGGGTATGAAATAAGAAAAACATAAAACATAGCTGCTAAGCAAAACATTAGGATCAAAAGTCAAACTGGGAAGAACAATAAGGACAGAAAGTCAAAGAACTAGATGATGATGATCAAGACGAAAAATCAGAGATGCAGAAGATGATGATCAAGAACAGCAAGAACACCAACCCAGAAAAATAGATATCTAATTAAACAGTAACAAAACCCAGAAATGGTGATCAAGAAACAAACAAGATTAGAAACATAAAACAATATATCAATATGCACGAGATAGTTCACAACCTTAAACTAAACATGAAAATGAAGAAATAAGAAACTAAACATAAACTTCATAAGAAATCTGGGGTTGATCATCAAGAACATCAAAGCCCTAAAAATAAATCTTAGTCCAAATGGAGGTGTTTTTAGGGCTTATATAGTAATTCAGAAAAGCCCTAAAAACGCTAAAAGACAAATGTCTAAAAATCATAATGATTCTTCTTAACCCAAAACTGGGTCGTCTTGGTTTATGTCGGGTCGGAATGAATCTTGGCTCGATGTAAGTAATGTAGCTGCATAATCGAGTGCTTGGTCGAGGCGTTTGATCGGGTGGGATTTGGGCCGTGATCGAGTGAGATTTGGCCGGTTTGATCGAGGCACACATGGTGATGATCGAGGTGCACATGAAGATCGATCGAGGCAGGCTGGCTAGGCTGGAGATCAAGGCACATCTCAGCTGTAGTAGGGGCCGAGAAGGTTTGGTCGAGGCCGAGATAAAGATGCGGGTGTGATCAAGCCGAGTTGTTGAACGTGATCGAGGCCGAGATGTTCGGCTGGTCGAGGCGTCTTATGGTCGAGGCTGTCGATCGAGCCCGACTTAAGTTATGATCAAGGCCGAGAATGCAGAAGACATGATCGAGGCTGAGATCGAGGTGCTTTGTGATCGAGCCGAGAGATGTTCGGCTCGATGAGAACTTTTGTAAGGCTCGATCATTTTCTTCTTGTGTGGCTTGATCACGTTTGCTAGCTCGATGACTTAGTTTTCACGGTTCGACTGAAACAATTGATCGATCCTTGGTCTTGTAGGACTTGGCTCTTCCTTTTCCTTCTCCAAGATTGCAATAATGTTCTGAAAACTCCATAAAATCCTAAAATATCTCAAAATGCACATGTATGCGAATCCTAATGCAAAATTCCCTAAAAATGCAAATTTACTGAGAATATCCTAGGAATGCAACATGTTGACATAAAAGTGACCCTAAAATGATGGTAAATAGCATCTCAAAACCACTAAAATGCAGAGACATTAGTGACCTACTCATGTTTGCAAATATGCATCTTAGAATATCTCAAAGTATCAGGTAAATCCATAGTTACATCATTTTAACTAGAATATGAATTTAGATTTATTCTCCAACTTAAAGTATTAATGAACTATTGTGTCATTGTAGATGCAGAAGAACTGCTGGTTCAAGAACATGTGGAGTGTCAAGGTTAAAGAAGTGGGAATGTGACTTTATGGAGAATCGATGTGTGAGCTGAGCCAGAAATGGAATGCTTCAAAAGAGGAAAAAAGATTTCGGGAATGTGTAAGAAAATAAAGTCAAATCACAAAAGAAAAAGGAAAGGACAAGTGAGGTTGGGTGAGTATTGATCACTCTGAATTTTCACGGTTTTTACTTATCAATTAGCATCGATTCAGAGGTCTAAAAGCGTGCATACATCACAATTATGGTTGATTTCACTAAATTTAGTGTTCTTAGGATTTTTGCATTAGAATTTGCATATGCACGCATTTTGGAGGTTTTTCAGGACTTTCAGGTATTTTTGGGAAAGATTTGAGAAATTTCGGAAAAACAGCACTTGACGTTGGAATGGACTTGGCACTCAGCACTCAACTGTGGAATGGACTGAACTTACCTCCAAGCAGCTGTAGGATCGATCCCAACTCAATGCAGGATCGATCCCAGGCAACTCTGCAGCAAAACAAGATCGATCCCACTCAGCAGTCTCGGGATCGATCTCAACTCAGTGCAGATCGACCTCAGCTCACTCGAGATCGATCCTGCAACGAACCAGGATTGATCCCAGGCAGTCCTGCAATGAACCTGGATCGATCTCAGGCAGCTCTGCAACAAGACAATTCGATTCCGCAGTCATGTTTCCAACGTTTCTGGTGAAGTCTCAAACAAAGCCAAATAAGTGCACAAAAACAAAGCAAGACTAAGAAGA
>OVBE01008132.1:0-17558 GCA_900406425.1 Iberis pinnata
TACAGTTGGAAATGTGTCTTCAGGCTCATTCCAATTAACCCCACTCGTTACTTCATCTTCCTCATCTTCTCCATAGTAGCCAAAACCTGATGCTTGAGTTGGATCGCTCAAAGACTAGCTGTAATCTAGCCCCATTGCAGACGCAAAAGCTCGATATTCGTTAAAGACTAACATGTTAGCTCTCTCTCTCTCTCTCTCTCTCTCTCTCTCTCTCTCTCTCTCTCTCTCTCTCTCGAGCTCACTCTCTGCAACTTGAAGACTTGAAGATGACAAACCCTAAGCCCCAATTCAATTTTATTTATTCTCGTATAGATGCACAAATCAAAACGCAACATTTTGACAAACCGTTAATGATAAACGGTAAGTTAACGGATAGACTGTATTGCGGGTTGACTACAAGCTTAAGGTTTTACGTGCACGGAAATAATCTGGAGGTTACATTTGTTTATTTATTCACACAAAAGATTTTTTTGCAGAAAACCCTTCAAAAAATTTGGTATTTTTAGAAAAAAAACATTTTTGTGATATTTTTTGGAAAACGTTTGGTACTTTTAGAATTTTTGGAAGTGTGTTATTTTTGAAATAAACCTAGTTTTTTGTATTTTTGAGAATGTCTCAAACTTTAGACCAATTCATATTTACTAACAAAGGTTTAATTGTAAAAAACCTAGGCCCAAATGATTAGCAAAAAACCCGAGGCTCGATTAAATCGCATATGGGTTTAATATTGAAATTAGGTCAAATAACCAAAGGATATGTTCATCTTCATTTGATCTACTCTCCGAAAAAAATCCAAAAAGAAATCTTAGCTATTTTACTGAGAATCAAACAAATAGTTTTGATAATAATGAAAAAGGAACTTTAGAATCATTCTTCCTCATTACAAAACAAAGGTAATCAATCTTTTTTAGAAAATCTTTTTTACTTTCTTTCGATTTACAGATTTATATTCCGTATATGAAAATTTTTATTTCCTTTTGTGCTATCCGAATTATTTTGGATAACATATCCAAAAATCGGAAAATCAGATTTCATAAAACTCAAAAACTCGTTAAGGAAAGGTTATTTTACATATTTTTTTGGTCCGATATCTTGTTTTTTTTTTTTTTTTATAGATTTGACATATGTTTTCTTTCCTTTTCTGCATGTAAATATGGGTCGGGAACAAATCTAAACATCTTGCAAACAAAAACCAAAAGATTTTAAAGGGAAATAAAATAAGCATAAATCCATAATCCTCCTTAGCAAAAGAAAGTAATAATTTTGTTTTTGGTGTAATTTCTTTTTTCTTTAGATTATCAGAACCATATTACTATATCAAAATATATAAAATCTACGAAAGAGAAAGATATTAGTACTGTTGTTAACGATTGTGATCAATTTTTGCTTATACTATAATATTGTAAATATATGATATAAGATCTGTTCTTCATTAAAAAAATATAGCATTTTATGGTTGATTCTAATATAATTTTTATTAATCAGATCTAAGTGAAGTTAATTAACCTAAATTGTATTGTGTATCCTTTTTATATCCGAATATGTTTTTTTTTTTTTTTTTAAAGGGTTTTCAATTTAAATGCTAGAAAAAGATACAGATTTATGACCAATAGTTGATCAAGTTTTTTAGAGAAATCAAAACGACAACAAACCATAAGTAGAATTTTAGTTTTGATGAAAGTACTCCATAGAGATGAGAAAATGTTTTAGAAGAGAATATCAAGTGGTGGGTCCACGACCTCCACGACCTCCTCTTCCTCGCTTACCTCTTCCACCAATTGTTATCCAATCCATGTCTTGAGCTTTTTGAGAGGGTTTTAAGGGTCTTCCACCACGAGACCGCTACACATCCTGCATATCCTCTTGCGGGAGATCTGCCTTCTTTTCTAGTATAGAAAAGAGATTTTTTTGAACCTCCAACTTCATTTCTTCGAAGTTAAAACCTGTTGAAGCCAAATCAGAATCCAAACCCATCTCATTGTTAATAGGGGTAGTTATTAAAGTATCGTTTGATAAGTCATGAGGAGGAGTCTGATCCTCTGCAATCATAGTAGCAGATATAGATATTTGATTGTCTCTTGGAGTAGTGATAATATTGGAGATCCCTATCGAAGTGGGAGTGTTAGTGACATCACATGGAGTGTATCATCAGAAAGAGGATCTTCTGATGATAGGATCCAAAATTTTAGAAGGAGCTTCGGCAGGGAGTGTATCATCAGAAAGAGGAGAGATACTCGTTGATGGAGACATCACATGGAGTGGTAAGTCCACTTGAGGTGGGGATGGAGCACTGTTGTTGGTAGGAGCTATAGTAGGATCTTTTTCATTCGTAAACAAAACACTATCATGTGTGAGAATCTTTGACGGTAGGTCTAATGAGGAAGTAGGCTCACCAACAATTTTGAATTGTTCTGCATATCCTTCCGAAGTCTTTTGGGAAGATGGCTTGAAAACATTAGCAATAGTAGTTGGATTGGGGGGAGATTGTACATCCACAATTTCTTCAACAGTTGAACCAGATTGATCTTGAGTTATACCCAAGCACCTTTGAGCTTTATGACCAAGTTGTCCACAGATTGTGCATTTAGGAGGCAACCAAGAGTATACCACATTTACCAAGGAGATGTTACCACTATTATCTTCCACATCAACTTTTTGAGGAAAATGTCTGTTTAGTTTTACCTCGACTAAGATCTTTGCTTCGCCCATAAGAGTTGGGTCTAGCCACGGTTTGCTGGAAAGCAAAGGTCAACCAATACCCGAGGCTATCCAATCTATACCTTTAAAAGAGTATAGTTGATAAGGGATGTTTTGCAAGGTGAGCCAAATATGCAAATTGTTTTTTGTTTAAGATCTCCTATTAAATTTACCAATATGCAAATAAACTCAGGCAATTTCAGTCCATATATTTTATAAAAATATAAGTTATTTTTAAAATACTATATAAATAGTAAAAATGATAATTAGTAACCATGATTTTTTGAAAGAAAATTAAGAATAGCATATGAAATGTGTGATTTAAGTTTTGAAATCTAGTTTGTTATATTAAAGCTGAACATAAATTTTATACATACTATATTATTTTATATCAAAATGTTTAATGATATATAAAATTTCAAATATAATTAACTTTAACTATATTTTTAATATTTTTGATATATATATATATATATATTGATTTATAGTAAAATAAAAAAAAATATTTTTTATAAATTATGGGATCATACGCTTATTGGACCAATATTGTTATGTTGTGTGATCCATATTAAATAAGTTTGACCCAAAAACTAAAATCATAATTTGATCGAAACACATAAGTTACGGGTTGAAAAATAACCATAAACATTGGAAATGACATTAGATGTTTAACCCGTTTTCAATTATTAAGCTAAGTAGATTAATTAATCGGTAAGTCCCTTCTAAAATAATTAATCGTTTTAAATATATCTTCTTATATATCCTAAATTTTCTTCAACATTCATTGGTAGATGATAAAATGAATCTAGAAGATATAAAAGAATTCCAAAAAAATTTCATCCCTTTCGAGATTATTGGAATAAGGTTAGTTTTCTTGTATATTGGTTTTGTACACACATCTCTATGAAGTTAACTACAGATTATGTGGTGTTAGATTTTTACGTTAAAGTTTGAGTGTATTTTGATATTTTCTAGTAGTTTATAACTTATTTTGTTTAGTATTTTAAAATTCTTTTTTAGTAATGTATTATTTCTTTTCTTTTCAATTATAATATTTTAAAATTGTATCTCTAAATATTTAATATTATTATGCAAATTATATGGTAATATAAAGATTGCAAACAAAAAATATCACATAATAACTATTAATAATAAAGTTATAAATTTTTTTTACTAGTAATGGATAAATTTTAAGTTAAAATAATGTAAAAAATTAATTCGTTTGTTGAATCTAATAAACGAATAACACGAAATAAAGATTAAATTATAAAAAGTAATATAAATTACCTTTCCAATAGGAATAAGATTTATATATATATATATATATATAATCATATTAATAGATAACAATGCACGTAACGTTTAAAAAAATTAATTAAAATTTTAAAATAATAAGCAAAAAATTATTTGAATTTAAATAATAACAATTAAGTATTGGTCACTCTCTTGGGTAAAATATGCATATGGGCAATGGTTCTATACTTATATAAGTTTAAATTCTTAAAATAAAACATTTTTTTCTTTATTTAGGTGAAATATCAAATATGGATAATACCTAATATATATATATATATATATATATATATATATATATATATAACAAAAATGGAAAATTAATTGAAAAAAATGAAAATGATGATTTCTTATTAATATTTTTTACGTTGAATCATATCCGACCCAATGAGTGTATCCGCACTTTTTTCAACATGTTTAGTGACATAAATACCTTCTCTATCGTAACACCAAATTATATAAAACACTAATGGAAATTTATGTAATATAATACAAAGATAAATGTTTCTTTGAAATTAAGGATTTTTTGTAAATTAAGTTTTATATAATAACAATCAAGGGATATAAATAATTTTGTTAATTAGGGTAAATATATAAACACATAAACGAGAAAAATTCAATTTATCTTTTGTAGACGAAGAAAAACAACAACAATAACACAAGATCCATATTAAACAGAAAAACATTCAACTGATTCTTTAAAAAAATAAATAAATAAATAAATAAAAACCAACAACAACACAAAATTCATTCATATTTAGAGAAATAAAAAAAAAAATCAAACGGCACCACCAATGATTTATAAAAAAACATATATCTCATCTTCATCCTCCATCATCAACTGCGATCAAAAAATAAAAACCAATGACCATACTAATTCATAAACTAATAAACTTAAATAAATGATGTTAAATTCAAAGTAATTTTAGAAAATCGAGTATGTAATCTGTTAGGACTGAGCCGCTGGTTCTCGTAAAGAAAATGTATAGTGTCATAATAGTAATTTCTTTTGTTCACAATAGGTAATCATCAGTGTTTGGAGTTTCGTATGAACTCCAAGCATGTAAAGATCTTTGTTTCCTACATTTATAAATAACAAATTAAGATGTCCAAAGAAAATAATAACATATCCTAAAGTTTAAGTTTATTATATATAGAAAAATAAATAATATACAATTTGGTCCATGGCGTTGAGAGTGATTCGCTTAGTGGATTTTGCTTCGGGAGATGAAGACCTATTTTCTAGATACAAACACACAGTTGTAACTGAAGAGCTCATCTTTACTATTGATATTTTCAAAGAACTCTTATAAGAAAAGAATAATTTTTTAATTTTATTTATAAGAAATCCTCACATACACAATTCAAAACATATTAGTAAATTAGCTGTTCATTTGGAGAAACAACTAAAATATTAAAAACCATTATAATTTACAAATAGAACACGAAATGTCAGAAATTTATTGAATACCAAAAACTGACATAATCATTTTCCATTCAAATTTCAAAAAAATGAATGGAATATTTATTTTATTGTTGTTTAATCAAACTTTACTTTTTCAAAAATAACATAAATAAAAGATTGAAATTAAATTCTACACTAACCATTAATTCTTTAAAGTTACCATAGAAATTCTATAGAAAACAACTTACCATAGCAAAAAAATAACAAACCATAATATTTGTTAATAATAACAACTTTCATTTACAAATTTTCCTTCTTCAATCTCTGAATTTTGTTATTATTTTTTGATGAAATTTTAAATTTATAAAATGAAAAAGAAAAGGATTATGTACAAATCTTTACAACCGGTAGATTAGAGAGGACAGAAAAAGCTTTATAGGTTTGATGGGTGTTCAAAGGTGCCTCGTTAAAACCTGATACTAGAAAACCAAGTGGGATAAAACTAGTATCAGGAAAAAGAATACAACCTTTGGAACACAACCTATAAGCGGACAACAAGTAAAGTAGATAAATAAGAGCAATGTAAAGTTGATAAATAAGAGCAATGTAGTGCAAAGTGGTGCAACTGCAGATGCGAGGCATGTGAGTGGCACTGCGAGAGTTAGTGCACGGCTGGAACGGCAGGTGGATGAAAGCTGAGCCATCTATGTAAAAGACCATGGTATCGTGAGTCAGTTGAGTAGTGAAGGCTAGATAATCTATCACGGATTGTGCGGGTGATCTGCTTGGTGATGTAGGATGGCAATCGGTGAGGTTAGCCATGGTGTCTTCCGTTTCGTTTCCTCCATATGCTATATATTGAGGCTTCGAAGCATAACTTAAGTAATACAGCATCGTGTGTTGACATACATCGCAAAAGAAGTGATCGTAAGGTTCGTGACCAGTCAGGAGAGATACGTAATATGTGTGCATAAGATGGTTGAAGTAACCATTTGTAATGTATTTTTTATTTTTAATTATAAGACAAGACCAATCTTTATTTATATATCTTTATTTTTATGCAAATTAAAAAATAATATTCAAATAGAAAAACAAAATTTATCACATATAATGTTTATAATAATAAAATATCACTCAAACTTCTTGGGGATTATAATATAAAAGGTAATATAAATTACCTTCCCAATAAGTATAGAATCTGCATATAATTATTCAAATATAACATTTGATAGCTGATTGTTTATTGTATGTATTTTTAATGTGTATAGATGTATTCCATTATGATATTATTAGTACAAAACATGATATATATATATATGCAATTAAGAATCTAAAACACAAGTAAAATGATTAAAAAATTATAAATATAAACAATATTGTATTTTTTGAAAAATATTTGATACCTCCAATAGGAATATAATTTAAATATTTTTATTCCAAATATTAAATTTTTTTTCTTAATACCACATTTAAATTCTCGGTGTGAAGATTTCCATCTTAGTCAACGATTGAAATCTTTAGTCTTTTTATCAACGTAACCCTAGATAAGGTCACGTATAATTGTCCAAATGTAACCATTCTTAAATTGATATTCCGATTTAAAATAAATATTTTTAAATTATTATGATAATTGTTTTATAATAAATAAGAGGGGATATTAAATAATGAGAAGAAATCAAATAAATATAGGAATATTATTTTGATAATAAACCATAGAGTCTGAATAAAAGAAATAATTCGAAGTGATATAAGAAACATTTTATTAAAAACTCTGAATAAAAAAAAATAAACCAACATAATTCAACAATCTTCATATACATTAGATGTATCATGCAAATCGTTTGCATCACTCATTTTTCAACCTTTACTTTTATCATTCAAAGATCTTTGGGTTAGTGTTTTTGGTTGTAGAAGACGACTCAATGATTTCAACATAACCGAAATCTTTCCTCTTAGACGGGGTGACGTCAAATTCGGAGCAGATCCATCAGAAGTATCAAGGCTAATTATTATGGTTAATATTTCCTACAAAAAATAAAAATTTGTATAAGTATATGTATAACTATATATATATATATATATATTTATGTTTAATCACATACCTGATTTTCAAATTTCAAGGAAGATTGATTTCTAGATGATGCATTAGAATTTTCTTTCACATATCCATTTATAAATACAACATTGAAACTTTATAGATATCATAACCACCATTAAGATTATTGCTTTCAATATCTATCACAAAAGCAAATGTTTTTCCAATAAGTTCTTTGATTTCTCCTGAAACATCTTCTGGATTCTCAATCTGATAAAAAATATATAAAACATTTGATTTTTAATACTCATGAAATCTTACAACCATTTTAATTATGAACTATTTAGTTATCTCTTTCCTCTTTATATGTGTAGAGACATAAATATAGATTATTTTAGTAGCGAAAGAATCGNTATATAAAACATTTGATTTTTAATACTCATGAAATCTTACAACCATTTTAATTATGAACTATTTAGTTATCTCTTGATAATTTCCTCTTTATATGTGTAGAGACATAAATATAGATTATTTTAGTAGCGAAAGAATCGAAAATCATTAATTTTGTGGAGCCTGAATCATCAAATACATTGATATAAATCTTGTACTTATTCAAAGAAAAAATATTCCATAAATATTGTTGATACTGTTCAATATATTTATCAAATGAAGTATATAATAATTGTACCTTCTAATAATTTTGTTGACATGATCTTTGCATTTGTTACCCCAAAAAATCTGTTTTGTTGAATTTTTATTTTTCATCTCTTCTTTATCAAGGTCCATTTTTTTGTTACACTTAGTATGTGCTAGATAAAATCAAACATATTTTGTATCTATGGATGAAATAGTGACTAATGATCTAACTTTTCCAACCTTTCATATATATAAATAAATTCATTTAATAGTTAGTAATATGTATATAAAAACAAATAATTTTGGTAGGTTAAACTAAATTAATTAGAAATGATATAAATAAAATATGAGTTGTATAAATAGTCCCCACGAATTCAATATTCCTTAATTTGCTTCCTCGGATAATCAGTTTTATTCAAACTGCTATATCATGTAAAAGTTGATCGTATATTTTTGGGTTTTCTGCCAGAAATACAAAGAGGCAGACCATCTTAAATTCTTGCAATCTTTAATTTATGTTATAAAATACAAAATTGTATCATTAGAATCACCAAATTTTAATATATATATATATATATATATATATATATAGTATGAAATAAAATCAATTTAACAGAATAATTAACTTTAAACATTACTTGTTAAGGAAAATATCAACTTTTGAATATTTTGGATTCACCAGAATTTGAGAGCAATCAAAAACATTCGATATGAAATAAGTACCTACACAATAGCATAGTTATGATTATTTGTTACCACATATTTTTAAATAAATGTTAAATTTTGTTAATCAAAAGTGTAAAGAATTATATGTACAATGAATGAAACAATTTGTTTTGGCCTATGGCCGACGATTTTGTTAACACATTTCGATAAGAATAAATAATTAAGTTATCAAAATAGTTACTTAGTTTACCTAAAGAATTCTTAATTTTGACACTTCTTATTAATACAATAACTTCCCACCCTCGAGATGTTGTGTGGCTTCAAATATCTCATCCGCATATCTCCTCCATAAGGTACATCCCAATCGATCAGATAATTTATTAACAACTAGAGGTACCATATAAATTTGTCACAACTTTTTTCATAGAAATTAGATTTCTTATAACTTACACTTCATCACGTAGCACTATATCAATATTTTTTTTCTTCTCGTCAGGGCATTGAATATTATCTATAATACCAATAGAAACCATTTGCTAATAGAAGCCTGAATCATCAAATACCTTGATATGAATCTTGTACCTATTCAAACAACAAATATTTCATAAATATTATTGATATTATTCAATAAATTTATCAAATGGTGTATATAATAATTGTACATTCCAATAACTTTGTTGACATGGTTTTTGCATTCGTTACATCAGAAAATCAGTTTTGTTGATTTTTTTTTTTCCAACTCTTCTTTATCTAGATCCACCTTTCTTGTTAGACTTAGTATGTGCTAGATAAAACCAAGCATAATATGTATCTATGGCTGAAATAGTGACTAATGATCCAACTTTACCAACCTTTCATATATAAATAAATTCATTTAGTAGTTAGTAATATTCAAACTGCTATGCCCTATACAAATTGATAGTATATTTTTGGGTTTTCTCCAAAAAGACAAAAAGCCATACCATCTTCTTGAAATCTTTAATATATGTTATAAAATACTATCACTAGAATCACCAAAATATATTATATAGTATGAAATTAAATACATTTAACAAAATATTTAACTTTAAACATTAATTGTTAAGAAAAATATCAATTTTTGTATATTTTGGATTGACCAGAATTTGAGAGCAATCAAAAGCATTCGATATGGAATAAGTACCTAAACAATACCATAATTATGATTATTTGTTACCACATGTAGGTAAGAGTAAATAATTAAGTTATAAAAATAGTACTTAGGTTATCTAAATAATTCTTAATTTTGGCACCTCATATTAAAACAATAACCTTCCCACCTTGAGATGTTTTGTGGGTTCAAATATCTCATCCACATATGTCTCAATCACATATAGATGATTTATCAATTATTAGAAGTATGTATATAAATAAGACAACTTTTTCATACAACTTATATTTATTATAACTTACAGTTATCACATAACTCTATATCAGTCTTCTTTTTCGTCTCGTCAAGGCATTGAATAGTATCTACTATACCAATTGAAACCATTTTCCCGATGACATCTAAACATAAAAATCATCTTGGAATCAATATCTTGAACTCTAGTCGATATTAGGAAACTAGACTTAAATTAATGTTTTTCATACGAAAATGTCCAGCAGAAGGTTGTAGACCAATTTTCTCGATCAATTTCCATTGACCAATTTTTCAGTTTATCAACAAATCTTGATATAAGTTCTTGCTTCACACTTGCATGAATTTTATAATCCTAAAAACATTAAATTAATCAATATAATATATAATATTTCCAAGGTTCTGGTACCTATTTTTGTTTTCCACATACAAAGTATGAAGGATTTTGACTTCAATTTTCCAAGTAAATTTGAATGGCTTGACATTTTAAGAGATGAAACTGATAACGGCGATATTATATTATTCGGTGTAAGAAATCGTAATAGAGAAGGATTATGTTTATGGTGGAAAAATTTTCAATAGAGAATTATTTATATAACTGTTGTTTACATAAATAGAACCCGTAAATACTGGACATAAATTTTAAAAATATTATAACAAATTTTATTAAGGGTAATTGTATTGGATAATAGTAATATATCCTATATTTCACTAAATAACACCTAAACCTATGCTATCTTCCGCTATTCAGTTTCTCTAGTTTTTCTACTCTAGGGCGACCTCTAGGGTGATTTTTTTCCCTCCTCTCCAAGTTACCTCTGCCGCCACCGGCTATGGCCGCTACACCTCCGGACCCCCTCCGGGATCCTCTTCTCCACCGCCTCTCGCCAACAGAGTCACTAACCAGAACAAATCTTGGGCCTCAGTTGCCTCCTCTGCCTCCAACTCCCTGCAAAAACAGGACATATCTTATACCATCTCTAATGGTGCTCTCTCACTTGACCTCCCGGATGATGTCTTAGACGCAACAGACCATCTCTGGAAGCCCTTCTTGATTGGTCGCTTCCTTGAAACTGCTCCTCACATAGCAAAAGTGCACGTAATTGTCAACAAGATTTGTACATTTGGTAATAAGAATGTGAAGATTGATGTTCATATCATCAACCCTACCACCTACAAATTTCGAATTCCTGATTCAAGCCTTCGTCAGAAAATTCTCAATCGCGGCTTTTGGAGTATTGCTGATGTACTAGTGGTTTTCTCAGAATGGTCTCCAAACATCCTCACCACTCAACCTCAACTCACCTCAATTCCCCTGTGGGTGGACTTTCACAAGTCCCATCTCAATTGCTATCTATTAAAGGTCTTCAATGGATGGGTAGTGCTGTTGGCCATCCTCAGCATCTCCATCCCTCCACTCTCGCCTGTAACTCCTTTGACAAAGCTCGTATCTTTATACATACGGACCTCACTAAGGAGATACCACGCAAGATCCACCTTGATAACAAAAAGGGTTCAAGACTGATATTGATGTCTTCTACCCTTGGCTCCCCCCTCGGTGTGATACATGTTCAAAATGGGGACATAAAGAGGACACCTGCATTCTTGGTAAAGAATCCTCAAGTGCTGATGCTCCTCCGGTACATCAACCTCCCCCTTCTACAACTATTATTATACAGTCTCAGGATTTGATTGCGGACAAGTCTGACATTCCAGTTGAAGCCTCGGCTCCTTCTCCTATGGCAAATGACATTCCAAACACAGTGACTGATCCCACTGTTTCATCGGACACATCACTCGATTCTGCTTGGACAGAGGTCTCCCCATCGAAATCTTCTCGTAAGTTGGATGGTCCAGGAATCAACAATTCTCATCCAGATTCTGAAGTCACTATCTCTCCATCACGATTTTCTGTCCTAATGCATGAATCCATTGATAAGACTGAATCTTCATCCTCTAAACAAATGGTCTCACTTGAAGATGGAGAGATTCTGCAAGTCTCTCGTGATGAGCAGGTGAACTCTGGTCTATCTGGACAAGACAATTTCGAAAATGCTTCATCTGTGGCGGCCAGGAAGCAGGCTACAAGAGCCACAAAAACCTCTGCTAAAGTTAATGATGCCCCTCCGGCTATGATGAGTAAAAATGCTCCCATTTCTACTCAAAAAGGTCGGCGAGGCAACTACAAAAAGCATTAATGTCATTATTCTCTTGGAATATACGGGGATTCAACAAGTCTTCTAAACAGAATGCTGTCAAAAAGTGGATTCAAGAATCTAACTTATCTATTGGTTGCTTGCTTGAAACCCGTGTCCAAGAGGCTCGAGCTGGTTTGGTTAGTGTTAAAGCTTTCCCAAATTGGTCTCTTCTGTCTAATTATGAACACCATCAACTAGGTCGAATCTGGGTCATCTGGTCCCCTTCTCTGCTAGTAACACCTATGTTTAAATCTGCTCAAATGATCACTTGCTCTGTCTATGATGCAGCTCAAGGGCTGGATATACTTTTTTCTTTTGTCTATGCATCTAATCAAATGGAAGAACGTTTTCAATTATGGCAAGACCTTCGAGATCACCACTCACTTCCACTCTTTGCTTCCAAGCCGTGGATAATAATGGGTGATTTTAACAAAACACAATCCCTATCTGAACATTCTGGTATCTCCACTTATACAACATGAATGAGATCTTTTTAGAGCCTTCTTGCGGATTGTGCTTTATCTGATCTTGCTTTCCATGGACCACTTTTCACATGGCCAAATCGGCGCGAGGAAGATCCAATCTGTAAAAAATTGGATCGGGCTTTGATTTCTCCTATGTGGCTAACAACTCACCCACACTCCTCTGCTTTTTTTGAACTAGCAGGCTACTCCAACCATGCTCGCTGCACAGTTACTCTGGCTAGTGAAATTGGAAGCCCCAAGAAGCCATTTAAGTTTCTACATCTGCTCACATCTCACGAGGACTTCCTCCCTATTGTCCACTCTAGTTAGACTGCTTCTGCGCCTATTTTCTCCTCTAAGAAATCTCTGTTCTTGCTGCATAAGAAGCTAAAGTCGCTCAAGTCTTCGATGAGATTCCTCAATCGTACAAAGTTGGGAAATTTACCTTTGCAGGCTCAAGCAGCTCTCAACCATTTGACTGCTTGTCAAACTATTTCTCTACAAAATCCAACACCGGCACACTTTGAAGCTGAATCTGCAGCTTTAGCGAAATGGCACCATGTCTCTGCTCTTGAAGAGTCTTTCTTAAGACAGAAATCCAAAATATGTTGGTTGCGATTAGGAGATAAGAATAACAAATTCTTCCATTATACATCCAAAGCTAGAACTTCTCACAATGCCATTCGCCAAATTCAGCTTCCATCTGGTGAAAAAGTGACAGCTATCTCTGAGATTAAACACGCTGCGGTTACGTGGTTTCAGACCTTTCTTCAACACAAGCCCTCCAATTATACTGGTATATCTATTCCCAAACTTCAGAACCTGCTCCCTTATCGATGTTCAACTGATTTAAAGCAACAACTCAGTAGTGCTATTACTCCTTCTGAAATAAGATCTGTTCTGCTCTCTCTACCGAATAACAAAAGTCCAGGGCCTGATGGGTTTACTAAGGAATTCTTCACAAAAGCTTGGCCAATAGTCGGTTCAGATTTCACAGCGGCTGTGCTTTCTTTCTTCCACAATGGCTTTCTACCTCATTGCACCAATTCCACAATCCTTGCTCTTGTTCTGAAGTCAGAGGATGCTAAGGCTATCTCGGACTACCGGCCAATATCATGCTGTAACTTGGTATATAAGGTCATATCGAAACTTCTTGCAAATCGCTTGAAACTATGTTGCCCAATTTCATCAAGCCAAATCAAACTGCTTTTGTCAAAGGAAGATTATTGCTTGAGAACATCTTGCTGGCTACGGAGTTAGTCACGGGTTATCAGAAGGTTAGCAACACTCCTCGATGTACTTTGAAAATAGATTTGGCCAAGGCTTTTGATTCCCTGCAATGGGATTTTCTGCTTAACATACTTCACGCCATTGACTTACCTGAGCCCTTTATCAAATGGATCTTTTCTTGCATCTCCACAGCTTGGTTCTCGGTCCAAGTGAATGGAGAGTTATCTGGCTTTTTTAAGAGTGAAAGGGGACTGCGCCAAGGCTGTCCATTGTCCCCATATCTCTTTGTCATTGGAATGAATGTTCTTTCGACTCTACTTGATAATGCTGCTCTATCACAGAGAATTGGTTTTCATCCAAAGTGTGAAGCAACCTGCATAACCCAATTATGGTTTGCTGACGAT
This sequence comes from Iberis pinnata, assembly GCA_900406425.1. Taxonomy (NCBI): domain Eukaryota; kingdom Viridiplantae; phylum Streptophyta; class Magnoliopsida; order Brassicales; family Brassicaceae; genus Iberis; species Iberis pinnata. The sequence goes on from OVBE01008132.1 coordinate 14,407, forward strand.
TTGCTCGTGTTTACTGATGGTTCCTCAACGTCTATGCAAGAGATCCTGCATCTATTTTTGTTATTTGCAAGAATATTCGGACTGCAAATTAATCTTGCAAAGTCTCACCTTTTTACATCGGGCATCTCTGCTTTGGAGCAGCTGAACATTGTTGCTCAATTTAATATTCCTCTCGGCACATTGCCTATGAGGTACCTGGGCTTACTGTTAACATCTAAGCGATTAAGCACTGCCGATTACCTGCCATTGATTGATCGAATTCGTCAGAGATTACAAGGCTGGTCAGTCCGATTTCTCTCCTTTGCGGGTCGCCTCCAACTCTTATCCTCTGTTATTCATAGTATAACTAAGTTCTGGTGTTCGGTCTTCCAATTACCTATGGAATGTATTCATGATATTGAAAAACTAATGGCTGCTTTCTTATGGGCTGGTCCATCTCTTAGCACATCTAAGGCTAAGGTAGCTTGGAGTGATCTCTGTTACCCGAAATCCGAGGGTGGTCTAGGCTTCCACAAATTGTCTCTGGCAAATCAAGTTTTTGGTCTGAAGCTCATCTCGCGAATTCTCTCGGCTAATGATTCTCTGTGGGTTGATTGGGTTAAGGAATTCTTAATTCGCCAAGGCTGCTTCTGGTCAGCTTCAGAAGGTCAAGGCTCTTGGGTCTGGAAAAATCTTCTTAAGCTTCGAGATCTAGCTTTCGGAATCACCAAAACTCGGCTAGGCAATGGAACAACTACCTCCTTCTGGTACGACAATTGGTCATCTCTTAGGCGACTTATTGATGTCGTAGGCTTCAGAGGGTTTCGTGCTTTGGGTATTCCGGCACACTCCACTGTCGCTGAGGCCAGTCTCTCTGGCTGGGTTTTCCGGCGACAACGACATCAGCCTCTTATCTACCTGGTTGAATTCTTACAGCAACACCATGTCGCAAGCCCAACTGACCCACCTGATCAAATCCTATGGAAGAAGACTGATGATGATTTTGCTGATTTTTTCAGCTATAATGCAGTATGGAATCTTCTCAGACCAAAAAGCAGAGTGTTCATTGGGCACGGTTTATTTGGTTTACTCACTCTATTCCTAAGCACTCTTTTGTTTCATGGTTGGCTATTCTCAATCATCTAGCTACTGGAGATCGAATTTCCAATTGGAATAGCAATGCTTCAATCAACTGCATCTTTTGCCATCATCCCTATGAAGACCGTCAACATCTTTTCTTTGACTGTGTATACTCCTCGGCTGTTTGGAAGAAGGCAGTTGGGTCATTTCTCTGTCCCTATTCCTTTGACTGGCAGTCGATTATCTCCTCCCTACACTCCTCAGGCTCGACACGATCAACCACATTGCTTCTACGGTTGGTCTTTCAAAGCTCTATTCATCATCTATGGAGGGAACAGAATCTCCGCAGGCATGGGGAAGCTCCTCAACCTGTCTCAACAGTGGCTTACCTCATTGAGCTCTCTACCAAAGACAAGATTAGCTCCCTACGAGTTAATGGTATCTTACCCCTACCAAATCTTCTCCAACTATGGTTTAGCTCTAGATCTTAGTTTATTCTTTTATTCTTTCAATGAATTTTGGGTGAGAGATTTTGCGAATCCTTGAGTGGTATCCGAAATTGCTACAAAGTGCCAAATCTTTGATGCAAAGACGCATTCAAATAATACGTGATTTATTGTTTCAATCCCTACATCACAAAGTTTGCACTATAAATCCGCTCGTATACCATGGGCATGGAGACAATGGGCTACTGCTAATGCTCCATAAAGATCCATGCACACAAAAAAAATTAGGAACAATCCTTATTTTCCATATCTTTACTTTCTAGTCATTGACCAACCTTTGTTGAGAAGTTGTAATTAGGACTTGGTCATTAACTTTGAAATTAGCCAACTACCACTTTTAAATAGCGATCATCAGCTCAATAAGCCCATATATACTTGTCATGTAGCAGATTGTTAGGAATTATGGATAATATTTTTACCGCGTCATCTGTAGTAAAAAGTTGATTTATCATTGTATTGTCCCAAAACCCTTCCCTGGTAATTAAGGAAAAGACCTTCTGATTAGCAGGTGGATTCAAACTGAAAGGTGATCGTGGTTCACCATCAAAAAACAATTCGTTTGTCCAAACATTTGTGTTTACCCCCGTAACAATGATTTCTAGCATTTTTTTTCTAATAACTCTCGTCCGATAAGTATACTACGCCAAGCATAAGATGGTGATGCTCTCAATTTCCCTTCAAAGAAAATTTTATTTTGTAAAATATCTATATAAAAAAAATCTCAAAAGGAAAAAGAATGGAATGACGGTTATGACGATTTTTTGGTGATTTCTCCGATTCTGACATCGGTATCATGTCGGAATGAATTTCAAAGGCGTCGATTGTTACTACCAGAATCGACAGCAGTAATTGTTGATGGCGTGACTCTGAGATCTTCGGTTTCTTGAAACATGGCATCAATTATCTCCACTCCCATGATTTGGAGTGATGGGCATGTCTTCTTCAACTGCTTGTGCTTCTACTACAAATTCATCCGCCATTTTCCCCAGGTAAGTTATCCTTATCCTCTTCTATTTTATGATTTCTCAAAATTTGAAATCTTTTCTTCAATAAACATCAAAAACTTCTTCTCGAAACTTCTTCAATTTGCCAATCTTTCCATGGCTGATACAATTGGGCTTGCGATTCAAGATATTGACTTGGGGATCAATGATCCCCCAATTGCTCTTCCTCTTGCTCTCCTTGACCAAGCCATGGCAGAAAATCGTTTTAGCCTAATTGGCCGTCTAATGATGCCCCGTAAACAGAATCTTCGGGTTATTGTTGCTTCAATGCCCCGTAAATCACGTATAGGGAACAATTCTTCAACAGTAACCACCATAAACCGTTGCAAAGATTCTTCGAAGCAAAAACCCACTTCACAGAACTCGGATTAGGTTTTCTTAACGAAGGTAAATTGCACTTCACTATTACGTTAATTTTAGTAAACAGATTGATATTGCCCAAAATTTGTTAAATATAGGGATAGATAATTAGGCGTTACCTGTTTCGCTGCACAATCTTGTTTTATTTCGTAATGCTTTTTCTCATAGATTTTCCAATTCGGGATTTGTTACCATATTATCAGAACCGGTTCAATTCTTATAA
>OVBE01008133.1:0-17558 GCA_900406425.1 Iberis pinnata
GGTTAATAGCATCACCCATTTGGATTGACACCTATGACCACTACAACGATATGATAAAATAATTAGGAATTGACCAGGAAAAAAATCCTACTATCACATAGCGTTCGTACGGATTTCCAAAATCTACACTGATCGGAGGATTTTAGGGACGATGATTACGAGAGTGAGAGAGATTGCAGATTAAGATTGGTTTTCTCCTTTCTTCGTCAATGAATAAGGCAGGGGTAATATGGTCTTTTCTTATTAAAAAAGTGGTAAAAATGATTAAATGATTTGAAAATGGCAAGGGTGAAAAAGGGTACATTGAAAATGGCAAATATGCAATTCCCCCTAAAATATTTGAATTAATATTTGCAAAAAATTTTAAAATTATGAAAATATTATTTATCTCCTTAATTAAATTATCAAATAGATTCCTTAATTATAATATCTAAAAAATCCATTAATTAAATGTAGGCAAATATATTTAACTCCTAAAATTTGAATATACATGTGCCTAATTTTTTTAATTTTAGTTATATATGATTGATACAAACCCGCGAATATTTTTTTGAAAATTTAAAAATACAAAAAATATTATTTTAAAATCAATTGTCTTATATAAGTCTTCATACTTAGCTAAAAATAAGTTAAATACCATTTTTAATATTTTATTTCTTGTAAGTTTTATTTTAATTATATATCACTGATATAAACCCGTGAATATATTACGAAATAAAAATGTTTTTTTATTATTTTTTTTACGTATTATGTAAGATGTTTATATCAATGTTTAAGTTGATATAATAAGTATTTAAAATAATTTTTAACACTTTCATGAACTAACCCGGAATTAAATAAAATATTGGATCACTTTCAACTTTTAATTCGTTTTTATTAAAAACAAATTAAACCGAATATATTTTTGACTATTTAGATGCTGATTAAATCAGACACTTAAACTATTAAAGAAAATAATATTTACCACATTCAGTTTATAAATTTGATTTTCAATAAAATCGAATTTAACTTAATATTATTTATGTTTGGATCTCGATTAAATCGATTTCCTACACTTATTGTACCAAAATTGGTGTGAGATTGAAACTAATCCTACAACTCATATATATAGGAGATGGAAAAGGAGGTGACTTCATTCAATTTTCGATGTGGGATCATAGTTTTTATAACGAAATCTTTATTCTAACAAAATCTTCTTAAAAATAGAATATTAAATATTAAATGTAATTGAATTAAAATTTTAGATTTTTATGTAACTGAATTTAAAGATAAGGAAATATTTAATTTCAAAATAATTTTGTGTATTTGAAAGGAAACGTTTTTAAAAAATATATCTCAAATATATATTTTTAAAATAGGACATATAAGATTTGAATTAATATTTGAATTTTTTTAAAAAAATTATGAAAATTTTATTTGTCTCCTGAATTAAATTATCAAATAGATTCATTAATTATAATATCTAACAAATCCATTAATTAAATGTAGTCAAATATATTTAGTTCCTAAAATTTTAATATACATGTGCCTAATTTTTTTTATTTTAGTTAGATCTGATTGATACAAACCCGTGAATATTTTGGAAAATTTAAAAATACAAAAATATTATTTTAAAATCAATTGGCCTATATAAATTTTCATACTTAGCTATAAATAAGTCAAATAACTCATTTAAATATTTTATTTCTTGTAAGTTTTATTTTAATTATATCTCACTGATATAAACCCGTGAATATATTACGAAATAAAAATGTTTTTTAATTGATTTTTTTTACGTATTATGTAAGATGTTTATGTCAATGTTTAAGTTGATATAATAAGTATTTAAATAATTTTTAGCACTTTCATGAACTAACCCGAATTAAATAAAATATTGGATCACTTTCATGAAACCAAAATAATATTTATCACTTTCAACTTTTAATTTGTTTTTATTAAAAACAAATTAAACCGAATATATTTTTGACTATTTAGATGCTGATTAAATCAGACACTTAAACTATTAAAGAAAATAATATTTATCACATTCAGTTTATAAATTCGATTTTCAATAAAATAGAATTTACCTGAATATTATCTGTGTTTGGATCTCGAGTAAATCAGTTTCCTACACTTACTGCACCAAAATTGGTGTGAGATTGAAAGTAATCATAAAACTCATATATATAGGAGCTGGAAAGGGAGGTGACTTCATTCAATTTTCGATGTGGGATTCTAGTTTTTCTAACGAATTCCTTATTCTTAACAAAATATTCTTTAAAAATTAGAATATTAAATATTAAATATAATTGAATTAGAATTTTAGTTATTTAGGTAACTGAATTTAAAGATAAGGAAATATTTTATTTTAGAATAAAAGATTTTATTGAAAATTAGAAGATTTTGGAAAAAAAATATCTTTCAAATATCTTACTAAATACTAATATTCGTTTTCTAATATAACCTATAATTTAAAGATGATTTTTAAACAAAACTAACAATAATATCTAAACTACCTAACAAATATGTAAATATCCATAAATATAACCGAAAATTAACAAAAACAGAAAATGCTATTACAAAGATTCGAACCGAAGACAAGATAGATAATTTTTAAAAANAAAAAAAAACCGGGTCAAACCCAAAATAATAATAGATCCGCGTGTATTTAATTTGGATCTAGTTAATTGTGGCATTAATCAAGTGATTAAGGAGAACCGAACTCAAGACATGGAAGCCAAATCCGAAAATTTTTCCCCTTATAACCTTGCGAATTTTTGTTTGTTTGCTCTTCTTAAATTTATATCCTAATGGCAAGCATTGTAAATATCATCTAACTTAATGACTTCCTCTACAAATGTACTCCTCCTTTAATAGTATAGATATATTTATCAAATAAATATAAAAATAATTTAACAATCCATTAAACTTTTCACATGTTTACTAAGATTTATAATGCGTATATAATATTTTTAAAATATATAATGTATTAAATATATATATATATATATAAATGTTAAATTAAAATATTGGAACATAAAACTAAAACCGTTTTCGGTTACGGTTTACGTTTCAGTGGGCATTCCGGTTTATGTTTCGGTTACAGTTCGATTTTTTTATTCTTCAATTCTTTAGTGGTTTGGTTTCGGTTTTGGAATCGAATTTTTATTTAAAATCATTAAAATATACACAAATAATAATTTATTTGATGTTTATTGTTTTAATATATATATATATATATATATTTTAACGATAGATTTACATAATTTCTCTACATTTTTATTTATCTGGTTTTGGTTTTTTTGATATAAAAAATCAATCTTTAGATATAATAATATAAAAATAAAGAATATTTTTTTTGATTGTGTATGATGTTGTGGTTGAAGAAGGATTGTTATTTTAGTGCTAAAATTGCACTAAAATTAAGTGATTTCAACACTACTTAGTGGTTGGAGATGGCCTTAGCCAATGAAATTGGAAATGCTTACATAATAGTTAAAGCCAGTTTTGGGATCGATAAAAACATGCTATGGTGTGAGATCAATTAACGAGGATTATTCTACTAACAAAATGGACAAAAACACGATGAGACTGTGAATGTAGAGTGTGGCCGTATGATCATAACTTAATCCACTGGAATTTCAACATCCATCTCCGGTCTACAACTCCCAAATACCTGTTACATGAGAGATACAAGAAAGGAGATGCAGTATCAGATTAGAGGAATCTGGCAAGTAAGAACATAAATGCAATCCTGATGATCTAATCACAACGCCCAAAATTATTTACCTTTATAAAGTTCTCTAGTGTTAAGAAAGAGTCACTCGTGTAGCCTGCTTCTTCCAAAACCTGGCTCAGTACTTGCTACATCACAAAAGTAAACACAAAAGCATATAATTAAATCACTTCTTTACTTAGTTTATACAATCCCCATGATCCTAACAACAAAGTTTGAAACAAAAGATTGATACTCCGTATAATAAAGTCGAAAACATTAACATACCAAAAAGAAAAAAATTCATTTATCTACATGTTTGACTTTTGTATTAGATAAATAGTGGTACATCGGAATAGTCGAACCGAAAACACTTTAACTGTATTAAGAATTCTAGAGTAATCTGGTTTTAGTAGACTATTTCTTTTCTTCTACTAGTTATATTTCTAACACCTCCATAGTATATAGCATAGTCACTTGCAAAAATTGTCAAAACATGAAACTTTTGATGACACTGACCGTTCTAAATGGTAAAGTGGAATTATCTTTTCAAAACGTGAAAACATGGTATACCACATTCATTAATGATTACCAATCTTGTAAGACAGTTCACTAAAAAGGGTTACCATACATACCTCTCTTTGCTCATCAGACATGAATGATCCCGATAAATCCCGCAACACTTCCATGATATCATTAAAGGAGACCTTTCCATTGCAGTCTGAATCATAGACTTTAAAGATCACTGAAACAAAGAACTCTGATGATGATCTTCCCATACAATACAGTAAAGTGAAGTTGTGCTCACAAAAACAATTCAAGGAAAAGCTTCTACTTACTTTCAACTTTCTGTCTTAGACTTGCTTTAGCGCTAAATGCTGACAAGAAAGCAACGAAATCTTTAAAGTTTAAACCATCAACCATCTTAAGCAGCCTCTGTCATTTATAACCAGAAAAAATCAAAACAAAGCTGTTTTGGTATTGATGAGTCTTAACAAGATTTCACAGATTAACAAAAAAAGAAAGTACTCAAAACCTGAGATAGTGGATTCATGGCGAACTCAGGAACAGAGAGAAACTCATCACTAGATATAAATCCTTTTGCATTACGATCTAACTGGCAAAACCTTTGATAGAGAGATAGAATTTCCTGCTGCTCAACTGAAGCAAACACACACAAAAGGGAGATGTGGATCAACAGAATATAAATGTGTTAAACATCCAAAGAGATTAGAGACAAGTGGAGGAAAATCTCACATAGATCATGACAATGGCCCTGGACTTCTTCGATGTCGTATTGAGTCAGCATCGAGGAAGTATTTCCCATTTTTTTTCTTCTCTCAGAATTTTACATATCACAACCCATTTAGTCATCAATCAAAGGAATTTTTATGTGGATTTGTGAAATCAGACAAAATTTTGTTGACATGAAACGTATAAGAGAGGAAAATTAATAAATTTCCACCAGAACTATTGTGGATAGTGAGTCAATACTAAACAATCACCCTATGAGCAGGATGCACACATGATCTAGATTGCTTTCTTGATTAAGGAGTCCTATGATCTGTAGCACTCATTTTTACTCAACATATTTATTATCACCCTGCAAAGGAAACTATAGTTTTGTTCTGAGCAGAAAGCCTGATCAACATCAACTAAACAACACTATTCCAATTGAATATATGAAGAATTCAAAGTTGGACGAAAATCTAGAGTTGCCGATTGGATTTTAAATTCACACAAATCATCGAGAACGATAAATAAATAAAAAGAGTGAACGATCAGAGCTAACCTGTAGATGGAAATGGAAGCTCAGCTTAAGCTCAAGGGTCCCGGAGCTAACCAAGACAAAAGCAAACTTCACCGTTTGGACGAAACTAACCTCGCGTGTGCACTTTCTATGGGCCTGTTTGGACGTAGTCGTCGGCCCATTAGTTATTCTCTACTCAAACAAATCCATCCTCGTCACTGTGTAGGGACTTGTCATTCCGGTTACTGTTGGGTTATGTTCAGTATTTTTAGTTTTTCGGTTTTATAAAAATTAGAATGGAAAATTTTTGATTATACCATAATATTATGACATTTTGTGGAAAATACCATAAATGACAAAATCCTAAACCAATATCATAATGTGATGGTATGATGGTATGGGAAAAAAGACACATTTACCCATGAGAAAAGTGTTAAGCGCGGATGAACAGTGCATCATTTAATTGAAGGAGGAACCATTGTCCACTGCAGGACTAGTAGACATAGCACCAGACAGTCCGATGTCTATCTCTGTTGTCCACCAGACAACAAATTTGGACAATGAGAATGAAGTCAATGTAGGTGGTGCAGATCAGAATAGAGAGTCATCAGTTTTTTTTTTCTTCCTCAAAACGGTCATTCTATTACTCAAACTTGAGGTGGTCTAGTGAACCAGACCGGAACAGAACAACCAATGTAGTACAGATTCCTATGGAAGGAGCGTTTGTATCAGGTAAGGCAACAAACCAGGTGGACATTTGTAAGTATCAGCTATGCTTAGGCAAAACATCTAACAATTTGATTTTTTTTGAAAGCAGAGAGAGTCGTCCACTGTCGGACCAGTAGACACATCTCCAACTAACCCGATGTCCACCAATGTCGGACCAGTAGTCACAGCACCAAATGCTGAATAAAAGTGTCAGAGGGCTATTTTGATCAAACCACCAACTGAGATATGTTAGATAATGAAAGATATTGATTTTATGGCATTTTGTCTAAAGTTGTGAAATAATATGGTATTCTTCATAAATTTTTCAAATTTGAATACTTGAACCCAATAAAAAATATAGGTTGGTTTTAGTTTGGTTTTGACTATTCACTAACATATACAAAAATAATTAATTTTAACGTTTATTTATTTAATAAGCATAATACATAATTTATCTGGTTTCGGTTTTTTTTTGGTTAACCAAACCGATTTTTATTTCAATTTTTAATAGTAAAACCTAAATATTTTTTTTAAAAAACTTTAGTTTGGTTTTAATTTTGGTTTGGTTCGATCCAGTTTTTCTGATTTTGGTTTATTTGCCATAGTTTTGTGTTTTTGTTAATGTTAGCAAGAAGGCAATAACGCTATTTATATAAAACGCGAAACGCTGCTTTCTGGGGTGTGCCAAAATCAAAACTCGCACGCTGCTCGTGTGAGAAGGTTAAGGCTTTTGAAATCTTTTAGCGGCGCGCGATATTACACAGCCTCCAAAAGACGAATATACCATCCTTCGTCATCAGATGGAGACTCTACTCGTGAATTGTGTCCAGAAAAACCTTACTCAGTTTATGTTCACCAATGCTATTTTCCTTTGCGAACGGCTTCTTGCCGAATTCCCCTCTGAGGTATCCCGTTTCGATTTCCAATTTCACCTTCTCATGATTTCATCACGTAAATTTTATTTCTTTATTTTCTGTTAGGATTGATTTCATTTTGTTTTTCTAACCACAGATGATTTCTGTCGCTCTTGTGGTCTGATCCGATTTTGTTACTCTGTCTTTTTTCGGTGATTTTTAGTTGTTACTGAATCTACGATTCTCGATTTTATACGGAGTCGAATTGTTTTCGTTGCATTGGGGATTCAGAGGGTTTAAATTGCGATTTCTAGTTCTAAGTAGGATGCGATTCTATTTCAGTCAACTTTTGATGATTTCGGGTTGATTTTGTGATTTTCTTCAGGCTATATCACCCAATTGAGATTTTACGTTGCATGTAATTCCAATTTTACGTTTCAGTAGATATATTACCCAATTGAGATTTGGTTTAATGTCCTTTGACTCCTTCATTATGCAGGTGAATCTGCAATTGCTAGCTAGGTGTTACTTGAGTAACAGTCAAGCTTCTAGTGCATATTATATCCTGAAAGGTACTACATTCTTACATACTGTGTTATATTTTAATATCTTATATATTGTGTATCTGTTTTGATAAACTAAACTTGTTATACATTGTGAATTTCAGGTTCAAAAACGCCTCAATCTAGGTACTTACTTGCATTTTCATGCTTAAAGTTGGATCTTCTCGGAGAGGCTGAAGCTGCATTGTTGCCCAATGAAGATTATATTCAAGAAGTATATGGATTTCCTTTTCCTTCCCTTATTAAAGTCCATGGAAACTGTATACCTTTTTTCTAAGCTAAACTTTGAGAAACCTCCGTTGACTCTTCAGTGGAAACGGTTTTACAGTCTTCTGGGAGTGAAAATTGAGAAGTGCTGACTAATGTATGTTTTTAACATGTAGGTCCCTAATGGTGCAGCTGGGCATTATCTTCTTGGTCTTATATATAGGTGATGGCTATTTACTTTGCAAACTCTTCTATATGAGATATTGTTGACTGTCTTACATGCTTCAATTGGTACTTCTCTATCTTGGTATACTAATGCTTTAAGAAGCTTACTAATTTGCTGTATCTCTTACTGCATTTAAACAACTTCCTATCCTGCAATTAAATGTAGTCTAAGTATGTTTCAGAACTGGAAGCATAGTGGAAATGCCAAATAGTGAAGAAGAACAGCGACAGAATAATAATCTGTTTTTGTGACCGTCAATAATGTTCCATATGCTAAGGCTGATGATATTACCCTCTGATTTATGTTACTCTCTCTCACAAGCTTCCAGATACACTGGGAGGAATAACAGTTCAATACAACAATTTAGGATGGCATTGTCGATTGATCCATTGTGTTGGGAAGCATATGACCAACTTTGCAGTTTAGGTAAGTGAAAGCTCTGTATGAGTTATATGTATCTACCAGTTTATGTTTCGTTTATTTCAGCTAGAAATCTGGGACAAACAGATTTATTTATTTCTTATGGCGTTCTGATATTACGTTTCCAGGTGCTGCTGAAGAAGCCTCATCAGTCTTCGGAAATGCGGCTTCCCAGCGTCTTCATAGTCATTGTGTCGCACAAAGAACAAATTTCTCAGATGGAATAATCATGGACCAGCCTTCAGATTCTGATAAAACTTCGAAAGATACAGATTTATGGCAAAAAGAACACGTTCCAGAAGTAAGCCAACAAGATGTGGAAATTAAGCAGACTGGAGCTGATATTCTGCCAGATGCTGGCAGACAACCTAACAGTTCTCATACAAATGGATGGGACTTGAACACGCCTTCTCCAGTGCTTCCTCAGGTGGTATCTACTATCCTTAAGTTAAATTAGATTGAGAACGTATTAGTTACAGTTGCTACTTGCTTGTTGAATGTTCGTCATGTACTTCCTTCATGAGGTAATGACAAGTTTGTGACTCTACTTCATGATCTCTAAATATCTATATCGTTCAGGTACCGGACGCTCCACCACCTCTGCTTTATAAGAATATGCGTCGACCAGAAGTGGAAGACTCTTTGACTTCTGTACATGGAGACCATCGAAGAAACTTTGTCAGTGAAGAAATGTCAGCACAGGTTGTATATCTCCAATCTGCTTTAATCTAGTGCAACTTGATTTATTGATCTCTTTTACTTTCCCCATCTTCTATCCTGAAGGTTCCAGAAGATTCTGGACGTCGCCGGAGTGCTAGAATAGCAGCAAGGAAAAAGATATCCATGTCCAACTCATGTGGAAAAGATTCCCATTGGCTACATTTCTCACCTTCCGAGTCAAACTTTGTACCTTCTCTTTCCTCCATGACTGCAAGATGTGGAATACAAAGCAGCAAGGAAGGTAATGTTATACCTCTAATAATATATTTCTGTCTTCTAAACTGGGATATAGAGCATCAACTGGTTATTGTTTTTGACGGAACTTTTAGATCTCTAGTTATTATTCAGATGTATACATGTAAGTGAACGTATGTGTCCAGGTGTTCCCAATACCTCTACTGTAAATGATGCAGCAACGACGTCAGGCCAGTCTGTAAGTGATATTGGAAGCTCTGTTGATGATGTGGAAAGTTTGGTTCGTAGTGGATCATTACCGGATACTTTTACTCTCCATTCGGGAATTCCAGAAGTGTTAAACCTTCTGAGACTTCTCGGAGATGGCCACAGGCATTTACATATGTATAATTGTAAGGTACTCGTAGTCTTTAACTTGAACAAAAATTCTCTTCCTAAACGGTAAACTATTGACAAAACTAGACACTACTACAGAAAGCTTTATTGGTATATCAAAAGCTACCTCAGAAACATTACAATACACACTGGGTGCTCTTGCAGGTGATATCATTAGTTAATTGGCGCTTTTTCTTAATTCTAATTTTTGTTGGCACTGGAACTAAAAAACATGAAATACGTTTTGACATTAGGTTGGAAAAGCATATTTTGAGCTACAAGACTACTTCAACGCTGACTCTGTCTTTACTCTTGCTCATCAGAAGTTTCCTTATGCTTTAGAAGGAATGGATACGTACTCCACTGTTCTTTATGTGAGGCTGCTATTCATTATGAACCGTCCTTGAAAACTAACTCTTGAACATGATGATGACTCTGGACGTTATCATGTTGCGATATCAGCATTTCTATTCTGACTTCAGATCGAATTTGCAAGGATTTCTCTGTTGTTGTTTTTACTTTTTACTAATTTCGTATCATGTATTTTGGTATTGAAGCACTTGAAAGAAGAGATGAGGTTGGGCTATTTGGCTAAAGAGTTGATTTCAGTTGACCGCCTATCTCCAGAATCTTGGTATCCTTCTTAGGATCTACCTTAACAACATGCTCTTCCAATTTTTCTTTTTACTGAGTTGTTAGGAATGCGAATCGCAGGTGTGCTATTGGGAACTCTTACAGTTTGCGTAAGGATCATGAAACTGCTCTCAAGATGTTTCAGAGAGCTGTCCAACTGAATGAAAGATTCATATATGCGCATACTCTTTGTGGTCACGAGTACAATTCTTTTACTTGCGTTGCTTTGTTTGTCTCATTTAAACAAACATGTACGGTAATACTATACATTTTCACTTTGGCTTCATAGGTTTTCTGCAATGGAAGAGTTTGAGGATGCAGAGAGATGCTACCGGAGGGCACTGAGCATAGATATAAGACACTATAATGCATGGTACGGTCTTGGAATGGCTTACCTTCATCAGGAGAAATACAAGTTTGCGCAACATCAATTTCAACAGGCTCTTCGGATAAATCCACGGTCTTCAGTCATCATGTGTTACTTTGGGATTGCTTTGCTTCTAACAAAGGTTGGAACTTGATATACACTCTTAACTTCAGGACTGATATTATCTAAAAGTTGTTAGATAATTTACTGCAGAGGAAAGATGAGGCATTGAAGATGATGGAGAAAGCTGTAATCGCTGATGCTAGGAATCCTCTCCCGAAGTACTACAAGGCTTACATATTAACCAGCCTCGGTGATTATAAGAAAGCACAGAAAGTTTTAGAAGAGCTCAAAGATTCTGCTCCCCAAGAGAGCTGTGTCCATGCGTTGCTTGGCAAAATCTACATCCAGCTAAAGCTAAACGATAAAGCTGTGTTACATTTTGGCATTGCTTTGGACTTAAACCCTTCTCCATCTGATGCTGTCAAGATAAAGGTTAGTCTTAGACAAGGATCAATTATGGTCACATTATGGCCAATGAATAGAAATATTATGTCTTCTTTATAAGATTTATTGTTTAAACTATTGATAGAAAATTATTCACTGTGCTTACAGGCTTACATGGAGAGGTTGATTGTACCAAACGAGTTGGAAACGGAGAATGATGTCTAGATTCATTGTGCAGGTATAATATTGTATAACTCAAAATTCACCTATAATATTTTGTCTGATTTTTAGATTACTCTTTTGATAGGAATATAACCCTAATACAAAACTTTGCTAATTTCACTTACTGGCTATAAAATATGGGTAACCATCTGGTGAAGGATTTAAACTTTTTAAAACAAACTAGAAAGTTAAGTTTAAAGATTAAAGAAAATAATGTTTAGCCATAGTGGCAATAATATAGTCAATTCTTTCGGAAAAGAATTATTTTCTTTATACCAAATGCAGTAGTTGTAAAGCGTATATTAAATATTACCATTATAGTAGAAGGCTAAGTCATTATACACCCACAGAAGTTTGATTTTGTATGGTTGCCAATTTATACTATATAGTAAAAGCACGACCTAATATCCAAATATAGATGGCTATAATGCATAGTGCAATCTAAAGTACAACAAAAAAGTTGATTAAAAATTCAAATTTTCTTCTCCTTTTCCATTATTTGGTTTTTCAAATCCTAAAGCTCTTTAACAACAAGCATTATAATGTTTCACGTTTTAAGTAGTAGAAAGAAAAGTTTTTCTCTCCCTTTCTTTTATAAATCCCACACATTGATGATGCTTAGCCCATAAGCAAATATCAAAGCAAAAAAAAAAAAAAAAAAATCCCTTTTTTTGCCTATTTTAAAAANTAAAAGATGGAGAAGAATGTACCAATAAGCAAGAAGCTACGGAACATGGTACGTTTTGTGTTTTACATGTTACACAAAGGCATTTCAAAGCAAAAGCTCCTCTCTGACTTTAATGCTACTCTCAAGCGCGGCAAAAATCTCATCTTCCACAACCGCCGCCGCGTCTCAGCCTCGGCAACCGAGTCTCAGCCAAGGAAAGAATACGAGTTTAGCTGCAACGACACTCCTAACTACTCTTTTCCCTTTAACATCGCCGCCTTCAGTAAGAAGAAACACCACCACCGCAGTCTCTTCGCGTGTGGTGACGCGCCACCGACTCTTGATGACGAAACCTCAGCTTCCAGAGCAGTCCTAGAGCTTGTAAACGGCGTCGGAGATCATAATCATGGAAGTATCACGCAGGCGTTGTCTGTTGAGGCTTTGACGGCGTTATCGCCTTACTTGTCTCCGTTAGTGAGACCTTTACGAGTAACGGACTCACCGTTCCCGTTACGGGAAGACGGTGACGTGACTAACGGACACGTGGATGACGCTGCGGAGGAGTTTATAAAGAAGTTTTACAACAACCTGAATAAGCAAAAGAAGATGATAGAGTTTTCACCTAACTAAATTTCTTTTTTTGTTATCAATTTTCCTAAGTTTTTTCTCTATTTTTGGCTGATTTAGTTCCGAAGCTGTAATAACATTCTTGGCGAGAGGTGGGAATTAATTTCTTATTTCTTTTTTATTTTTCCAGATTATCATGATTTTAAGAAAATATTTTCTAAAGAGATTGTATGAATCGTATATTGAATTGACTGTTTTATAAAGTGAGAGATTTTAGGTTATTTATAACTACAATCATATACATCAAGCCCATATACTTAAAGTCTATTAGACTCTTCTCAATACTCTCCCTCAAGTTGAAGCATGTAGATTGCATATACCCAACTTGGACATCAAATACTGAAATGTTGAACTCCCCAAGGCCTTAGTCATCAAATCAGCTACTTGTTCTGTAGTCTTCACATGTGGCGTGACAATGAGTCGATCTTGAACTGCATCTCTCACACTATGACAATCAGCTTCTATATGCTTTGTTCGCTCATGAAAAACCGGATTTGCTGCTATATGTATAGCTGACTTGCTATCACAAAACATTTGCATAGGTTCTTCTTGTTTTACTCCCAGATATGCAAGTAATCTTCTCAACCATTTGAGTTCACGTAATGCTGCTGCCATAGCTCTGTACTTGCATCCTGTCGATGAATGAGACACAGTATCTTGCCTCTTTGTTTTCCAAGTAACAGCAGAATTTCCCAAGAACACAACATAAGCCGACAAAGATCTTCTAGTCTTTGGACAAGAAGCCCAATCGGAGTCACAAAAGACTCGAACTTTCAAATCNCAATCACACTTAACTGGAAGCATTATTCCCTAGTCAGGGCATCCTTTTAAGTAACATATCACCCTCACTGCTGCATCCCAATGAGTTTCTCTATGATCATGCATAACCTGTGATAAAACGTGAACTATGTAACACAGCTCGGGACGTGTGATAGTCAGATACACAAGTCGTCCAACAACTCTTCGAAACCTTGTTGGATCTTTATATGCTGGACTCTGGTCTGAAAGCAATTTATGGTTATGTTCAATTGGCGTACACTGGGTTGCACCCAAGTAATCCTGCTTCTGAAATGATATCAAGTGCATATTTTCTTTGTGTAAGATACATGCCTTGTTCTCCTCTTGCAATCTCAATACCAAGAAAATACTTGAGTTTACCCAAATATTTCATCTTGAAACACTGACTCAAGTATGTTTTGAACTTTGTAAGCATACCGAGATCATTTCCAGCCACTACCAAATCATCCACATAAACCAATACCCGAAGATTCTTGTCTCTCTTTATGTATGTGAACAACGAGTAGTCCAAATATGTTTGTACAAATCCAAACTTCTTCAACGTATTCGTTAGTTTAGTAAACCAACATCTTGGTGCCTGTTTTAAACTGTAAAGAGATTTCTTCAAACGACATACCTTGTTAGGATCATCGGACTTGAAACCCGGCGGAAGCTTCATATACACTTCTTCTTCTAAGTCACTATGTAGGAACGCATTGTTCACATCCATTTGATGAACTTCCCAATCCTTTTCTACAACCACTTGCAGTAAAGTCCGAACAGTCGACCTCTTAGCCATTGGGGAAAATGTCTTATCATAATCTTCCCCTTCCACTTGATGATTTCCAAGACAAACAAGTCTTGCTTTGTATCTTTCAACTGTCCCACCGGCATTGTACTTGATTTTAAAGATTCACTTGCTTCCTATAGCTTTCTTTCCTTTTGGCAGATTCTCCAAAACCCAAGTCTTATTCAATTCGAATGCATCTACTTCACTTTTCAATGCTTTTCTCCATCTCTCATCAAGAACAGCCTCCTTACAACTTCTTGGTTCTTTTCCCGCATACACAGCAACAAGAAACACTTGATGTCTCTGTGAAAAACCACAATCAGAGACATAACATGAAATAGGATGAGACGTTGTACCTTGGACCATTTTAGAGGGCAATGGTGGTGTGTCGGGTACATGAGACGAGTGTACTTTATCGGATTGAATACGAGTGTTGTATGTGACATAATCTTGGAGTCGAACAGACGGTACATGTTGTCTTTTTCCTCTTCCAAGTGGTTCTTCCATTACTGGTTCAGATTCGACAACCGAATCCAACAACTCAACTTCTGCATCATGTGTGACACATCTGCAACATTGTGTGACACATTTGCATCACTCCCCCTTGATTGAGATGACACGGAATCAGACTCCATAGAAACATATCATGGGTTCAGTCCTTGAGGATTATCTGGTTGTTGTGGTAGAACCTCATCCTCTTTATTTACAACATCATTTTCCTCAAAAATCCCCAATTTTCCGAAATCAACTTTGTCCACTCGAGGCACAATTGTTTCCTCTAAATAGGGAAATTTTTCTTCAACAAAAGTGACATCACGAGATATGAAGAACTCATGTGTGTCCAAATCATATAACATCCATCCTTTCTTCGCATAAGGTTCCCCCAAGAAAACACATTTCCTGCTTCGACTCGCAAATTTATCTCCATCGCGCTTCTGATTATGCGCATAAGCGAGACACCCAAAAATCCGTAGCTCACTGTACATAGGAGGTTTTCCAAATATGATTTCATAAGGACTCTTTCCCATGTGTAACTCATATGGTGTCCTGTTGATCAAATGTGCATCACTCAATACACATTCACCCCAAAATCTTATTGGTAGATGTGCTTGAAACATCAATGCTCGTGCCACATTCAATATATGACGATGTTTCCTTTCGAGTCTCCTGTTTGATGAGGAGTCCCTACACAAGAAGTCTGATGAACAATTCCTACATCCTGAAAGTAACTCCTCATCTTCATAAATTCACTTCCATTATCACTACGCACAACTTTCACATGCTTGTCAAATTGCCTCAATATGAGAGCAAAGAAATACACCATAGTTTTCTCCACCTGCTTCTTATCATCAAGAAGAAAAACCCATACAACTCTTGAAAAATCATTTACTAGAGTGAGAAAATAAGAATCTCCACACGAACTCTGTGTTCGATATGGTCCCCACAACACAATGAATCATTTCAAAACACTCCTTTGTTTTATCACTACTGAATGGAAACTCACTACGACATTGTTTTGCTTTAAAAAAAATATCACAACAAGATATACCTGCACTCTTCAGGTCGACCACTGGAAATCTCCTTATCACCTTCTCAGAGGCATGGCCCATCCTCTTATGCCATAGCTCCAAAGATTCCAAACGTGCCAATTTCTTGACATGTCGAAGTCTCTCAATACCTTGTAGAAAATACAGTCCTTTTCGTTTCCCTACTCCAATTGGAATTTGCAAATTAAGATCTCGCAACACACAATATATCTTAGCAAATAGTGTTACACAATTCTAATCATCGATGACTTGAGCTACTTAGATAAGATTGCATTTCAATTCCTCCACAAAGAGAACATCTTTCAGCGTTAATGATTCTGTCAACGCTATACTTCCTTTTCGATCACAAATAACTGTGGTTCCATTAGGCAACCCAACCATACTTGGTGTTACTCGATATATGTCGAACATATGATTCAATGTCCCTGTCATATGATCCGACGCTCCACTATCAATAATCCATTCATCTGTAATCTTACCAGTTGATTTTACAGAGTCTGATGCTGATCCAACTGATCGCACAATCCTTTCCCACTGATCTTTCGTCAATCCTGTCATTGCTCTCGACTTGTGTGACACACCTGTGTTACACAAATGAGTTACAGACTTTCCAATCAGGATAGCCTTGCAGTTTATAACTAAATTGAATATCATGCCCATACTTTGAGCAATAAGAACACACAACACCTCGATTTTGATATCTCATTGATGATTTAAGATTTTTATCTAAACAAGATTTCCCAAGCCTTTATCGGCTCTGATACCATGTAAAGAGATTGTATGAATCGATATATTGAATTGACTGCTTTACAAAGTGAGAGATCTTATGTTATTTATACCTAGGGAAACTATAATCATATACAACAAACTCATATACTTAAAGTCCACTAGACTCTTCTCAATAGTACTTGTACAAAGATATTATTTTCCGACCGTTGAGAAATTAGAAAGTTCAAAGAGGAATAAATAAGTTAGTGGTCATATCATAGGTCATTTCACCAATCAAAGCTCAAATTTTAAAGCGCATTGTTAAACAAAATTAATCGAAACACTTCTTAGACAAAATACTTGTGTACCTTTATATAAACATAATTTTCATGTAATTTGGACAACATATGGGGCCGTAAACATGTTTTTATAGTGTTTAATTTGAAATTCTTTTATAAAAAATTGTTTTAAAAAAGTGTGTCTAAAAATAGAAATCCAATTCCTCGGTCTTGTTGACTTGGCTTCAATTTTATTTGTAACATAAAAATTAATAGAAGAAAAAAATATTGAAATTATATATATATATATCTTGGAATAATGTTTCTAAAAATAAAAACCGATATCATCGGTCATGTTGACTTGGCTTCATCCTTAACATAATTTTTTTATGTGTTTAGTATATATATGTTACAAGTATGCTAACAAAATTTGTAACACAAACAATACATTCTTGAATAGAGACAAAAAAAATTTCCTCATAAACAACCTTATTTTATTAATTTTGAGTTATGAGGTGTACTATTTTGTTAATTGTTTCTTGCATTTTCATCTTTTTTACTGCAAACCAAGTTGAAGGTAAGAAGATATCAGTCGTCCTTTACTTTTATTTGGTTGCTCAAATCACTTGAAAACATGGATTGTTAACAATAACAAAGAACCATAAAATTAGGTTTTAGACCATGACGTAATCTAAAATTGTTGTAACATTTTATTAGTATATGTAACTAACAATATATTGTGTTGTTGATAAAAATTAGAGGTCGAAGGTAGAAAACAACCTC
>OVBE01008134.1:0-17557 GCA_900406425.1 Iberis pinnata
TATATATATATATATATATATATATATATATATTAACTCAATTTTCCAAAATATCGATTAAATGGTAAGTGCATCAAATGTTTCAATAAGTCAACAAAGATTAAAATTTAGTCGAAAACTTGTAAGAATAAACCTAGTTGGCTTATAAAAAAATCTACCAAATAATGAAAGAATTCTCAAAAATACTACAAAAAACTATATTTATTACAAAATATCACACACTCCTAAAAGTTCCCAAAAATACAATTTTTTTTAAAAAAAAAAAAATCACAAAATTTGAAATACCTTTAAAACTTCAAGATAAATCCTTAAATTCCAAAACCAAACTCTAGCCCCCTTGAAACCTAAACCATAAACTCTATTTCGTGAACATAAATCCAAAATTTTAAATTTTAATCTTTTAAAATTAACTTTTTATAATATTTTTGGAACTTTTGATAGTGTAATATTTTTGAAATTTAAACTTTTGATGGTATATGAAGGAATTTCTCAATAATAAATATGAATTTTAGTAGAATAACTCGAAGTAAATTAAAATTTAGTTGACAACTCATAACTACATCAAGTGTTTCAATAAGTCAACAAAGATTAAAATTTAGTTGACGTCTTGACGACCATGTAAAATAATTCAACGGTTGAAATAAGTTACGTTTATCAAACATTTATTAATCCTTGAATATGTTAATATTTATAAAATTAGTTGATATAGATTAAAATTTAGTCAAACAACAAGTGAATAAATAAGTTGTTACAATAACTCAACTCTACAAAAAGACTATCGAACAATAAATATATCAACTTTTTGAAAATAAAATGACATAAGATATAAAAAACAAAATATTAGTTATTAAAAGTATTTACATAATTTTAAAATTTATATTCTTAAATAT
The DNA here is from genome assembly GCA_900406425.1 of Iberis pinnata. Lineage (NCBI taxonomy): Eukaryota > Viridiplantae > Streptophyta > Magnoliopsida > Brassicales > Brassicaceae > Iberis > Iberis pinnata. Next base: position 891 of record OVBE01008134.1, read on the forward strand.
TATAAAATAAAAAGTTAGTCATTATATATTACTTAGAAAAATATAAATAACTTTATAATATATTTATTTAAATAATGATTCAATCAATTAAGGGTAATTTCATATTTTTTTATAGTCAAAAAGTATTTTTTCAAACTTTTAATAAGTTTATGGCATCTATCCAAATCCCCCTAAAAATTTATCAAAATAAAAGTTTTTTTTTAATTGGTGAAACTGGATTAAAGTTTTTTCTTGTTTGGTTTAATTAGTTCATATCCCCTTCACTAAACATGGCTTCTACAGAACAAAAAGCCGAAACATAACTTTAACGATTTGATTATCCTTCCATTAAATAAAAAGAAAGCCTACAAGAGGGAATCACACTAGCTAAGCTTGTAAAAAGGCAAGCCATCAACACCCATCATAATCAAGTTGTGGGGAAACAAGCTTGCAAATCGCCATTAATGGACAATAAAGAGGAATAATAACTATCCATGAAAGTCGCGTTCTGTTTTGATGAGGTGAAATCACCAGACTGAAGTGTGTCACAGTGACTGTGATGGTCTTCATGGATGTGCTTCAAATGCCCATTTCCTTGGAATCCCTTTTCTTGATACTCTTGTGGTAGGCTTACTAGCGCTGGACACTGCTCTTGGGCCAACACCGCACTGAGATCGATCTGGCTCGTGTATTCTTCCAAGAAGGTTGATTCTGATTGTGACGTGTTTAGGAGAAACGATGGGATTTCATTTGAGGATGTAAGCTTAGGAAATTGAGGTTGGCTTTCTTGGGTTGCAAGAAAAAGGCTTGTCAAGTATTGTTGGTCTAAAAAAGACATCGGATTGAAAACGTTTGTGGATTTGTCGTATGAAGTCAAATCCAAGTACGAGAAGGGACTTATAGTGGCAACAGGAGGACTCGTACTAATACTTTTGGGAGTGTTCATGTTCTCATGGTGAAACTGGAAGTGAGAGCTAGTTTTGTCTGAAGAAAAATGGGATGTGTTCGACGGCTTTAGATCGGACACTGTGTCGGTGCTTGTCTCTGATGGTAATGAAGACACAAAGGAGTGAGAGAGAGCTCTTAATGTCGTTGTGTTCGTCTTTTTGAAGATTCTGCATATAGCCCATGAATCCTGCAGTGGTATATATCATTTTGTATTAGCTAGTAAGAAATGAGTTTGTATAAATCTTGTATCATATTAAGAATCCAATTATTTCAGACATAAATCTTTACTTAAATATATTTTCTGTTTCGCGTTTGCATTTCATAGTTTGAAAGATATATTTGATAAAAAAAGAACATTTAAAGGTAGCCTTTATAAAAAAAATTAAAATATTTTGATACTATACAAGAAAAATAATTATAATAAAGAATGAAGCTTAAAATAAAAGGTATAAGAAAATAACGAGTCCCTAAATTACATATATTTACATTCTCGTATTTGTCAAATATGTCTTTATAGATAGATATATTAAACCAAATAAAAATATGTTATAAAATACTTCAACTCTCATGCATTTATCAAAAAAAAAAAAGAAGTTTCAACTCACTAGTTTACAAAAACAAATGCACGAAGTTCCATATAAAACTTGAAAACAAATCTTGCAATCTTAATTAATAACTAATAGTAATATATTAATAATAGTGTAGGTACTTGTAATTAATAATGAGTAGATATGAAGTTAAAGTTAGCTTACGTTGGGAGAAAGAGGAGAATCGAAGAACCTCTTAGAAGAAGACGAAGAAGAAGAAGAAGATGGTTCAGAGAGAGAAGGCAAACGAAACTCATGCATCATCCAATCAGTCTTAACTCCTTTGGCAGCTCTTCCTTTATAGAACACTAATGACTTCTTTAAACCTATGCATTTGTTTCCTTCCGACGAGTAAATCGGCCTGTCCGTTCCCGTGGCTTTCCAGAAACCAGCTCCAGTCACTCTGTTAGGCCTCGAGCTGTTTCTATACTTCCTGTCCCTCGGACAATAGAAGTACCATTCCTTTTCACCCGTCATTGCAAACTCTACATTCATATATCAACAAAGACATAGACTTGTTAGTACTTTACTTTGTTATATGGAACCAAAGAATCATATATATATACATACTTGGAAGATCCCATGGGTCGTATTTGTAGATATCGAGTTGTCTTATAAGCTCAATGGAGAGAGGATTGTGTTGAACCTTCCGCTTCAAGTAGAAGCTTACAAGCTCTTCGTCCGTTGGATGAAACCTAAATCCAGGCAACAATACATCCTCCATCTTTTGATCTCCCTCGTTGTTTCTCTCTACCATTTTTTTCTTTCTATAACCCTAAAAACAAAGTTAATTAAAGAAAAGAAAAAGAAAACCCTAAGTGGAACAAAAGTGAGTTTGTGATACAAAAATGGAAGTGAAGTGGTTTAGCATAAGTTGAATTCAATATATGCATCCACGTGAGGGGTCTGAACCCGAAGGATCAGCCGCCATTTCAGCTGATATTTTTTATTTTTTTAAAAAATCTTTTTGAATTAATAGTCCAAGAAAGTTTGTTTGAAGTCTTCTTTGGTACTATACTAGTTATTAAACAATATTTTAAAAAGAAACTGAAATAAAATTACCACCAAAATTAAAAAGAAAATGGAGGTGAAAGAAAAGGTTATAAACACGAGGACAATCACAAGAAAAACAAAATTAAAAACCGTACTCTATACTATAAATACACATGTCTTCCGTATTTCTACCTTAATGTATATATATGGATACGTACTAATGAAGCATTGTCCTTACTTAAACAATAAGCATTAGGAATGGATATGTTTGTGTTTGATTCTGTTAAAATCTAGACACTCACCTCACCAGGATACTCATTCAGCTCCACATATATATTAAGTGGAGTAAGAAATAATGTAAAATAAATTAAAAATAGCTTTGTAGAAATTGAATATTTTATGTACATAGCTTTAGATTTTATGTAAATTCAAAGTAGTTAAATACGGAGCCTAATTTATACATTCAAAAAGAATTAAATTGATACATAATGTTAATTATCAAGACCGGCCCTAATAAAAAGTTGGAGAAGCAAAGGTTTCAGATGCATAATTTATATAAATTTTAAAGATATTAAAAATTAGTTATCATATGTAACACAGTTAGTTAAGCGTGCATCTATGAAGATTTTTTGGAACTCGTTCGATCCCCATTTTCTGTCACTTACGAAATGCAAACGCTTAAAAGACATCATTTTCATACTCAACTTTAAGCATCAAATACATTAGAACCGACGCGACACTTTTAATTATATTCATAGATATATAAATCAACATTTTATTGTAGCATATAAATGCACACATTTGTGTGTATTTAAAGCTTCCGAAGTAGAGCGAATGTCCAACATTTATGTGTTCCGCATATGAAAAAATAGTGTGTATATATAATATTTGATTTTTCTAAAGTTATGTTAATATCCGATTTTTTTTTTTTTTTTTGATTTAGTGGGTAACAGAGCGAATTATTTTGCACAAACCTTATCTGCATACGCATATACACTGACGTGGTACATACATGTAACACAGACATACATGGACGTGCATGAAGTTATTATGTGAACGAAGAGGAGAAATAAATAAAGACCAATTAAGAACCGCTTTAATATTGTCGCTTTTGCTTTAAGTCTTTAGTTAATTAAAGAAACAAAGGGCCCATCGAGGCCAGCTAATTCACTTCAAAAAAGATTCGAATTCAAGTTTTTTAAAAATCGTACTAATCAACTGCCTTCATGTTTCCAATTAAGATTAAACTACACAATTAAAAAGTGTTATTAGAATCCAAGTTTCTATTCCATTCCTCTTCACAGTTTCTATTCCCACTGACCAATGTCAGAAAACTATACAAATTTTAAGTTTTTAGTTCAATGTCTAATGGGAGAGTAGTTTACTATTTTACCCCTTCATGTATGAAAAGATCTGGTTTGTTTTTGACCTTTTTGGTAACTTAAGTAAATTTGGATTTTTCAACGGACACCTCTCAAGTTTGACTTATAATATTGGTCTCTTTGGGTAAGACTTCAAGAAATTAGTTGAAGGACTTTAACTTCTATGTATGATTTATTACTTAAATCTTTTAGAAAAGTTCCATGGTTCAGAAAGCAATAACTATTTCTCTAACTTCACATTAAACATCATCGATTTCATATTATAAAGTAGTTATAATATTAAGATATAATATGATGTTTACCCTAAACCCTATTGTGCATGAGACTAATTAGTTCGGCCCAAAGTAGAGTCTACCTTCCAACTAAATATATATCAAAACTAAGTATGGTCGCACTGGAATTATTCAGAAAAAATAAAAATAAAATGAATCACATTGCTTATTCATAAACCTTTGATTATGTATTATTCTTTGGATTCTATTATTTTACATTCTAATGTTTTAATTAGGCCCCGCATGCACGGTTTCTTCTTTTTTTTTTTCTTTCTTTTTGTAAAATTTTCTTTATTTTTACTTATATTTAAAGTTTCTCATACATTATATATGCAATACGTTTCATAAACTTTTTACTCTAAGTTAATATTCAGTCAAATTTAACATTTAGTCGAATTAAATATGATTTGATACTAAAAGTGAACTTGGATCCACACTAAATTAAATACATTTATACTATTTTGCCTTACGTGTTTCATGTTTTGCTATATTATTCATGGTCATTAATTATCATATCACATTTTTAGTTTTTAATTAGTACAAATTAATGTCGGTGAGACTAATTAATATTTGTCCCATGAATTCTCAATTTCATCTTTCGATGAACAAGATGTTTTAGACCATGTTATTTGGTATTAGCCAATAATGATCAAATACCAATTTTTAAAAATTATGGTTTAGATCTGAAACTCCTATTAGTTAAAAACACAACTATTTAATTATAAATTATTCATATAACCTTTGATTATATCCTCTTCTTAGCATGGATGCAATTTGATACGCCCCATTATTATTTTCTCAATAATTAGTAGGGAAAAGTAATTAGTTTATCACTATACAAAATAATACAAATATATTATTGGATAGAAAGAGACTTCATAAAAAAAAAAACTGAAAGAGACAAAAGAAAACGAAAATTCTAAAAAATCTCTTAAATGCAATTAGGAAGATGGAGAAAGAACTTTAAATTCTAGAAAACAATGCACCTGTGGAAAAAAAAAATCATAGTTTGGGCAAAAGAGACGAAAGTGCAGATGTTAATAATACCACATGATATGCAATGATACCTTTTCATAATTATAGTTGATATAAAGTTTCAGCAGAATCTATACTTCAGATTGTTAGAGCATGATTAATGCTAGAGCCCAATTTTGGGCTCTTATTTTTTATTTTTTCTTCAAAAAAAAAAAAAAAAAAAAAAAANGGGGTGGGTTTTTAATTTTGGGATGGGCCCCACCCCTTAGAACCCTTTTAAAACCTCCCAATAATCATGCTCTTATGCCGTATATAGATAGCTCTGGCATATGTATAATTTCTTCGTATTCTAATACCGTTCTTAGAATATGAAATCGAAAATCTCTTCTATTAATTCACAAAATAGAGTTGGAATAAAAAAAAGAAATTCTTATACTCGACTACTACAAAAATCGAAACGTTTACAAATTTTTACAAAATCCTTTTGTGCTGATGTCTTTATATTCAAATTTTGGACGGTGCCGCTAAATGAATAGTCATGGTTTTCATTACTTCACATTTCTTTTGTATTTGAATTAATATGAACCCATGAAATCTCCCTCTTCAAACCCGACTGAACACTTTTTAGTCTAACTATAATAGAACACAAATTATGTACTTCATATATGGCACCACTTTTGTCAACATGTATGTTAAATTGTCGTTTGTGTTAAAGTTTCAAATATTGTTACTCGATTGCTCTCCACTCTAATATGATATCGATTATCGAACATCAATATGTTTTGTGCGTGAATGATATATAATTTTTGCTAAAATTCATAGCACTATAACTATCAACGAACAATTTATTTCTCTAGTAAAGAGCCTAAATTGTGGAGAAAACGCTTTAGCCACAAAAGTTCTTTTTCAACTTCAGCAATACAAATATATTCTTCTTCATTGTTGACAATACTACACACTTCTACAATGGATTGTCAAGAGATGGTTCCCCTACTGTTAAGAATGTTGGCTTTTCACACTCACTTCTCCGATTCACAGTTGCCTATCTCCAATCGTGATCTTTTTCTTTGTTGGATCGAAAGAAAATGTCACAAACATCATTGTCAAGAGATGGTTCCCCTACTGTTAAGAATGTTGGCTTTTCACACTCACTTCTCCGATTCACAGTTGCCTATCTCCAATCGTGATCTTTTTCTTTGTTGTATCGAAAGAAAATGTCACAAACATCACAAATGTAAAACTCACATTTACTAATCTAGAACCTAAAATGTCAACAAAAAAATTTGTCAAACTCACAGTTACAAGAGTGCAGTGACGGAGCCAGAAAAATATTTTAAAGGGGTCATATATAAAATAATCAATTCATATATTTATTAAATAAATCATTTATACAAAACAATCTCAATTTAAACAAGGAGCAAATGACCTAGTGATTGTCAATTTTGTTGCATTGTTACAAGACGAAGGATCGAACATGGCAACTCACTATACAAATGCAATTTCTCCGTCTAAGAGGGTGTGAGTTACTAGATCGGCCTATTGTGATCTACAGTTGAATGAGAAAAAATCTCAATTTTTTTTAACAAATTATTACCTATAATTGTATCCGGCTAAAATTGATGCATTATATATACACATGGTTGAATACTTTTTCCATCACCTAATCTTTTAAAATATTGATATGTAAAAATGATATGAATATTTTATTTCATGACATACTTATTTATCTTTTTATATAGAATACTATATATTAATTTGAGTAATTCCATAAAATTCTTCAAAAGAATCCATGTTTCAGAAATACCAAATACTCTCAATTATTATAAGATATCACAAGCATGTTTTTTTTTCAAAAGTATCATAAACATAATAATTGAATATTAATAGATTAGAATTAATTTTTTGGGTTTGAATTCACTAATTAGATAATAGTATAGTTTTCAAGGGGTTATGATTCAGTTTTGAGAGTAGTGTTTGAAATCGAAGTTTTAAAGCTATGATAATATTTGATAATTTTGGAAAAACGATATACTTGTATTGTTTTTTTGAAAAAATTATTAATTCTTCGAACTATCTAAAATTATTTTTAGGTGAAATTAATATTACAATCATATTAATAATATATATATATATATATATATATTAAGCTAAATTAGAGAATAATCAATGTAATAATAAAAAAAATTTTAATAAAAAAATTAAGTAGGGTCAGGTGATCCCACTATTTTCCATATACATCCGCATGTGCAAGAGTGAACGGATTCATCAAGGCAGGGAAGATAGTTCTTGTGTACTAGAGAACGAAGTTGAGTGATCTATGAAGCTTATATTTTGATATAAATTTCATAAACCACTCGACTCTGTTTTATTCCACAAGAACTATCGTTCGTAACTTGAAGAATATGTTTCGCTCTTGCAACTGTAACTATGAGTCGGACAAATTTCTTCATTGATATTGTATTATAGATTAGTAATTGTAAGTTTACACTTGTGTTGTTTGTGACATCCTCGTAGCACCTTCTTTCATTCTAACAAAGGAATGGATCACGATTTGAGATATGCAACCGTCAAATGAGCGAAGAAAAGTCAATGTTCTTAACGGAAAAGAAGGAGCCTGAGTTGTTCTTAGACATTGTATGGTATCGAATTTAACGTTCATTTATTGCATTTTAAAATTTTGGAATATTTTATTTCTTAAATTGGTGTTTAATTTTAATAAATATTTAATTTAATTTTTAATCACTTTTTAATTTTAATTAATCTGAATTATTTTTATTATTGTTTCTAATTTAATTATTTTTATTATTGTTTTTAAAAAATATAAAATTATTTTTAATAAATAAATAGATTTGAGATTTTTTTTTTTGATGGAATGTTAAATTTATAAATCAAATCATAAAGCGTTATAATCATTTTTTCTCTCTCTACTCTTCCTCTCTTTCTTCTCTCTCCCTATGTCTTTTCAGATCGGAGACCCTAGGGAGACAGCGGTGGAGTAGTACGGAGGCCCCCACCGGCGGTTCGAGCGTCACCACTTGCACCGCGACCCCCGGGACTCGTCGGTGACACCAGCGCCGGCGAGTCTCGCCGGACTCGTTCTTCCGACCAGCCTCATCTCAATCATACAACAGGTTCTTCTTCTCCTTTTTCACTACCGCTGACGGGATATTCAGAAGCATTTACGCGGGGATCTTCATCGGCCAATCTAGATCCCGGCGCTGTAAAACGGGGGACAATCGGCGGCGGGACTTTGGACCTCAAGGTGCATGCAGATCCAGATCTCCGGCGGGTTAAAGGGCGGACGATTGTTGTTGGAGGTGCGGGGAAAGCCTCTTCCAACACTTTTCCTCTCTTCGTCCGACGGCGCTGGATCGTTCCCGGTGCACCCGAAAACTACCCAAGGCTCCCGACGGCGATTGAAGCACTTTAAGTCGACTTCTCTCCTCCTCCTGGTTCTCTCCTCAACGGAGGTGGGCTTCGGTGGTGCGTTCTGCTTCGCCGTGGCTTCGATTCATCCGTCGGGCCGCCGGATTCCTTTTTCCGGCGTAATTCGCAGCCTGTGGCGGCTGGAGACAGGAGACACCCATTAGGGTTTTCTTCTGATTTGGGCTTTTCTTTATCTTAGTTGGGCCTACTTAGGTTAAAGAAGCCCATTCCGAATTAGGGTTTTAGAATCAGTTGTATTTTCTGTTTTGATTCTGGGCTTGGAAGAATGATGTTGGGCTATATCTGAGTGTAATAAATAAGTCTTTTAAATAGAATATCTTTTAACAAAAAAAAAATCATAAAGCGTTATTTACAAGCGTAAAAGAGTAAAAATAAATGTTTGTTCAATTATTCGAACAATAAGGAAGAGTTTTGGTCATGACTACAAAGTAGCGAGGTGCGTGGTGAGTGCCGTGAACGTGATATAAGGTTGCCTCGTTAAAACCTGACGCTAGTAAACCCAGTGGGACAAACCTAGCATCAGGAAAAAGAGTACAAACCTTATATCTGGCACCATAGTCACCGAGAAAAGCAGGTAAAGGAGCTGAGCTGGCGTGATATGGGCTAGGCGCAAAGGGAAGCCCAGCGGTGTGGAAGTGCGGCATAGCGGGAGGTCGGGTCATAGTGTAGGCTTTGAAGGCGATGTGAGACGACTTGAGTGATGCGCGAGCAGAGATATGGAACGGGTCGGGAGGGTTGTCCATGAATGCGGTTATTACGTTCACGCCATATGTGGTATAACATGGATTGGAAAGCTAGCCGAAGGAGGACTCTATCCGCGAGTGATAAGGAACGGAGTCGAAGAGAGGAAAGGGTGCGGGACCAGTCAGGGCTGATGCGGTGACGAAGAAGTGGAGAGGCGATGGTTGACCAAGTCGTAAAGGAGTAGGGGCACGCGAAGAAGAGATGGTCTCGGGATTCCTCTGGTTCTCCACATACGATGCATGGTTGTACATGTCCCCATGCTCGCATTCTACTACATGTAGACAAACGATCCAACACAACAAGCCAAGCAATAAAAGCATATCGAGGAATAAATTGAGGAAACCAAATAGATGAGTGTCATGAGTGAGTGGGGTGGTGATCACGTATCTGCTCCCAGGTTGCTCTGGACGAGAAGCTTGCCTTGAAGATATCTCCAGATTGTCGCCATAAAGCTATGTCCTCACCCGCGAGCACATTAGGAGTAGGCTGACGGCATATTGTGTCCCGGAGGTCGCGGTATTTTTTTTCTCTAGAACGCCTGATGCGCCAGGCATTGGACGTCACTGCCGTAGAGACAAACGCGTGCCTAGGCACGCATAGTTCCCGAATACCTGCATCACCAGCCAACAAATATAACGAGCCAAGAGGAGTCCAGGGATCAAACTAGAATGATGTGGAAGTGCCATTGTGAACATGTTTCCTGTAAAACGAGAGTGCTAAGGGTCGAAGCTTTAGGAGCTTATGCCACATCCAAGATCCTCTGGAGTTGATTGGAGCGTCCCAGGAGGTTGAATTGCGGAGTAGGTATTGGTGAGTCCAAGCACGCCAAAGGGACGTAGTGTTTGAGAGTAGGCGCTAGATGAGTGAGAGTGCGAAAACGGTCGATGTATCCTCCAGGCGTCGAAGGCCTAGCCCACCTTCCTGCTTGGGCCTGCAAACATCAATCCAGCTAAGCTTGGCAGAGTTATGATTAGTGGACGTACCTGACCATAGGAAATTGCTGCAAAGGCTGTTAATAGCCCGCAGGAAAATCTTGGGTAGGCGGAAAGCAGCTTGCCAAAAATTGACTGTGCTGGTGAGAACCGATGCTATCAATTGTAGACGACCCGCAAACGATAACAATTTGGACGACCATGAATTGATGCGAGATTGAATACGAGCCAAGAGGGAAGCATAATCCGCAGGAGATAAGCGTTTTGTTGTTAAAGGTAGTCCTAGATACCGTACTGGCATGGTACTTTGTAGCAGCCCAACATCATCAATGAAGGTACAAAGTGTAGCCACGGGAGTACCAGGAAGGTATAGTGAGGACTTGGACAGGTTGATACGAAGTCCAGAAGCTGCTCCGAACATGTCCATAACCTGTAGTATCCCCTGAAGAGAAGCGAGAGAGCCATCAAAGAACACCAATAGGTCATCGGCAAAACACAAGTGAGTGAGACCTATAGTATGACAATTGGGATGATAACCGATTAAACCCGACAATGTTGATGCATTAAGGAGCTTAGATAACACATTTGTGGCAATAACATAAAGGTAAGGTGAAAGAGCACATCCCTGCCGAACACCACGCAAGCTTGAAAAATAACCCGCTGGTTCACCATTGACGACGATGGAAAAGGTAGCTGTGGATAGACAGAGATGTATCCAACGGGTGAATCGCTCCGGGAAGCCCATTACATGCAAGACCAACATCAAAAATTCCCAATTAATAGTATCAAATGCTTTGGAGATGTCAAGTTTAAGAGTAGAGCGTGGAGAGAGGGTGGGTTTGTGATAATCTTTGACAACTTCTGTCGCGAGAAGCACATTCTCCAAGAGTAGACGGTCTTTGACGAAGGCACTTTGGTTGGGTTCAATAAAAACCGGTAAAAGGACTTTGAGGCGGTTGGCTAGGATCTTGGAGATAACTTTATAAATGATGTTGCAGCAGGAGGTCGGTCTATAGTCTTTCATGGTCTGTGGGTTATCGCCCTTGGGTACAAGAGAAACAAGAGTAGCATTAACACCAGCTGGGAGAAAACCGAAGAGGAAGAAAGACTGGACAGCTGTAATGAAATCGCCGCCGATGATAGGCCAAGCTGTTTTGAAAAACTCTGCTGAATAGCCGTCAGGACCCGGAGCCTTATTGGAGGGCATGGCAAACAAGGTGTCCTTTATTTCCGCACCATGGACATGACCTACCAAAAAAGCACAATCATCAGAAGAACATCGATAAGATAAAAGATTAGATAAAGTGGAGAGAGGGATGGGTGTGATGGGATCCGAGGCTTGCAGGAAGCTCTTAAAGTGCGAAACTGCCAAGTCTTTTATATCACCAATGTCCGTGATAATAGCACCAGTAGGAGATACAAGACGCTTAATTGCGTTACGTGATGACCGAGACTGGGATACACGATGGAAAAATGATGTGTTCTGATCCCCATGTTTGAGCCAATTTATGCGTGATTTTTGCTGATACAAGCATTCCTCCGCTGAAGCGAGTCTTTGCCACTCCTTAGCAGCCACACTCTCGGCTGCGATATTAGACGGAGTAGGCTGAGAAAGGACACTCGTTTGATGCTCTAGATATGTAGCATAAGCCAGCTTTGTGCGCCTTGAAAGGTCACCAAACTCGGTAGAGTTCAGATGCCGTAAAGGGTACTTGAGAGCCTTGAGTTTGGTGTGAAAAAAACGCAACACAAGGCGGGAATGCTGTAGAGGCTGACCGAATATCCAGTGGGACCTGAGAAGGGGTAAAAAATTAGAATCAGTTAGCCAGAAATTATTGAATTTGAATGGTTTACGGATAGAATGCGAGGGAGTAGAGAAGTGAATGACACAACGGGCGTGGTCGGATACGCCATTAGCTTCAAACGCCGCATAAGCATGTGGATAAGTCGCTGCCCATGTTGCATTAATTAAAGCCCGGTCAAGCTTTTTGCAAATGGGATTAGCCAATTGATGATTCCACCAAGTGTATCTAGGTCCTATGTAATCCAAATCGATAAGATCACAAGTATGAACAAAATTCTGAAATTGAGTCATGCCAATCTGCCGAGAATGGGAAGCAAGGGAGGAGTGTTCGGTGATGGTTAATATCTCATTAAAATCTCCAATGACGAGCCATGGAGTTGGTCGAGAACCGTATAGGTAACGACTATAGCATAAGGCCCCCCAGAGGTGAGTTCGCTCAACCTGAAAGTTAGAAGCGTAAACACAAGAGATTAAGATTGTAGCACCAGATTCAAGTGTAACAAGAACTGTAATGACTTGTGAAGTAATTAAGAGAGTAGTGACTATGACGCCTGGTCGCCAACAAACCCAAATGCGCCCAAGACGGTTGTGAGTGTAGTTGTGGATCACACTCCAACCAGGTAGCGCGCTTTGGATGGTTGTGGCAAAGTTGTGTTGTTGAACCCGAGTCTCTAGTAAGCAACCAAATTGTGGCTGAGTTGAGCGAATCCAATTGTTCACGATCTTATGTTTCCAAGGCTGGTTGAGGCCTCGGGTATTCCAAGCAAAAATTGACATCACATTAGTGTCTCCTAGAGGAGACATACTTGTGTTGTTTGAGCGGTCCTTGTTTGGCGAGTTTTCGGGAAGCTAGTGAAGGCAGAAGTGACTTAGCCTTAACACGGGAGGCTGCTTTGAGGTCACCCTGAGATTGAGAATTAGTTAGTAAATATTTGGTGGCCTCGGTCTCTAATTCGGTGTCTGAGACCTGTCCTTCCTCCTTGTCATCACCATCTTCTTCTTGCTCTTGATTCTCGGATAAGACAAAGAACCGTGAGGGAGAAAAGGTATTGTCCGTGGGTGTGGCGTGGTCTTTATGATCCATTACCGGTGAAGGGCTGGTTGATTTACGCCCGTTCCTCACAATTGTGGCCCATTGGCCCTCACTAGTCGAGCCCGTCTCAAGCCCGGAAGATTGAGCCTGCGTGCAAGTATCGGGGTTGGAAGGAGAGGTGGTTGTGTGAGACGGTTGGGGAGGAGCTAGGATGGATAACTCCATGGACGGAGCCATAAGTGGAGGCTGTGGCATAACACTGCCATCACCATTGCGATCCAAACTTGCAAGGAAAGTAGAACAATTAGCGAGTAGAGTAGGATCCTGAGAGGAATGGGATGAAGCTGGTAAATCATTAAGGGCAGAAGAGTTAAGAGGCAGTTTCTCATTTGTGCGTGTAGAAATTTCGGCAGTTGGTAAAGTGGTATCTTGCGGTTGGTCAGATTGTATTTTGTTCGAGGCTTGCATCTCTTGAATCACCGTATCATGGGTGGAATGAGTGTCAAGAGCGTAGGACGTATATGTTCGTTGTTTTGGACCATTACGAGACTTGCAAGCTTGGGCCTTGTGGCCCCAACTATGGCACGATGTACAGCACACAGGGAGCCATGGGTAAGTGACCCGAACAATATGCGAGCCCCTTAAGTGGATACTCTCGGGTAAAGGCTTTTCACAATTGGCGACAACCATGATCCGCGCGACATCAAGTCGCATGCACTTCTCCGTGGACGGGTGAAGTTTTTGAGATTCTCCAACAATATCACCTAGGAATTTAAGTCCTGCATGGGAGAATAGGTCATCCGGAACATTGTGAAAGTCCACCCACAAAGGCATAGCCGAGAGGTCGGGTTTTTGGGTTGCTTTGGAAGGGCTCCATTCCTGCACCACAAGCAAAATGTCTGAGATATGCCAATATTGCTTACGAATAACACTATTACGCAGAGTTTTGGAATCAATTTTGAAAAGAACGGTGTCCGGTTTGATGAATTGGACGTCGATTTTGGAGCCTTTGCCATCCCGATTCCATAGGCGATTGACCGTGGCATGCACTTTCCCAACATGTGGAGCAGTGCCGATAAAGTAACCTACAACAAAGTTATGCCAAAGAGGCTGCGATGCAGCAGTGAGAGCCGGTGGTACGTCAACCACCGCGACACCATCAAGCAGAGCCACGTTTGGCCGATGAGAAGGAAGAGCTCGAAGGTCCGAGGAGCGGACAACAGAGGACCAAAGCGGATGCGCGCCAGCAGAGCCTTCACCATGAGCTGGAGACGCCGAGGGTGAGGCCATGACCGGCACCGGAGCCGGCGAAGCGCCGTGAACGAGAAGATAAAAAAAAGCAAGAAGCGTAGGTACAAAGAAATCGCCGCTTAAGTCACAAAAAATAAAGTAGATTTGAGATTCAACATAACAAAAATATCAAATTTGATTTTTTTGATATTACTTTTCATGATTCATGAAAAAATTCTAACTTATTTTTTGAAATATATTATTGATACAATAAACATATTTAATATCCAATATAAAAACAAGTAATGTCACATATGATATTTTTCATATAATTAATTATGTTTTAAACCAAAATAATATATGATAAAACTTTTACTATAAAATATCGTTAATAATATATATCATAATAAATATCTTTGATATTTATGTATATATATAATCATCAAAAATATAACATATAAAAAGTTATATTTTATAACAAAATAATTATTCTGTGCGTTGCACATTTATCCAGGTCCGGTCCTAAGCAAAGCCCAGTGAAACATTTGTCTGTGGCCTCCGGTTTTTTATTTTATTTTACATAGTTTATTAGCCCCCATTTAAAAAAAAATATATATATATACATTGGCCCAAATTAAAAAAATACATGAAATATCAGCCCAAATTTTTTTTAATTTTGTCTCGAGCACCTGTAATCTTAGGGCCGGCCCTGCATTTATCATTTGGTTAATCTTATAAATCTTAGTAGGTGAAACATTTTTGTTACATTTGTATAGATAAAATCGTATTCATAATAATTACGGAGAAATTCAGCTATATATAATCGAACTCCAATAAAAAAAATGCATGTATAAATTTTAACAATCTGTAAAAGCCATTTTTAGAAATTAAAAAAATGTTATAATGTCATCTTTAACAACAACACAAGTTTAAATAATATAAGCTGCACGGTAAAATAGATCAGTAACTTCAATACGATGCGTGTAGCATTTATAAGGCAAAAGTCAAATTTACTCGAACTTCTTGTTATATGTTGGTTTTTTAAATATATCGAATACCAAAGTATAGAATTTCTCAACGTTTGCATGATTTTAATAAAAATTCAAATCTAGTTGAAGTTTTAAAGTTTTATTCAGAAACCTCTCTTTTTAAAATCATTCTTTTGTATGTACAAGTACCGTCAATTTAATCAATTGATTTATTTACTACACCGTCAACTATAGATTTTATCGGGTTCCGAAAGCGTGGTAATTTAAAATATTTGTTTCAAAGTCACAATGCAAATAGAATTTATATGAAATTCATGTTGATTACCTCTGTAGAATGGTGGTCAACAAAAAGTGGCACCATCTTCAATTTAAAATCACCAAACTCGGAAATACAACTATCACACTCAATATTTCCCTAATATATATGTAGACACAAAAATGTGTTCAGAACATGACCCACGTATAAGATTTTAACCCAAAAAAAAAACTAAACGGACAAAACATTTATAACAAAGAAAGAAAAAAATAAGACAAGAGAGAAAACCAAAAACGAAGAAGATAAACTATATTAGATGAACAAAAGTCAAAATCTCGAAAGAGAGAAAAAAAAGTTACAGAGATTTCTTAGACGAAAAAGTTGACAAAAAACAAAAATCATCGGCGAAAAATTTTGATTAGGAAATTGAAAGTGAAAGCAAGAGTTGTAGATGAATATAACTAAGTTGCAGAATTTACTAGCTTAATTAAAGTAGCTCTTTCTTTCCTTTTAAAATCCTAGCGCCGCTCTGATATTTTTGTTTTGGCCGGCGGCCGGTGGCTCTCTTAGCACCGCTGCCGGTCCCCCCTTTTCTCTTTTCTTCTGATTTTCCGGTTTTTGAGCTTTGGTTCTTAAAGTTTTGGGGATTTTTTGCCGTTTACTTCCAGGCTATGGATCTCCGGCATTTCGACTGTTCGAGATGTGTGTCTCCTTCTCTCTGGGTTCAAGACTTGTGGGTTTCTTCTCGGAACGGTGGTGGATGTGGAGGTTCTGGTAAGTGGGTTCTGTTAGGCGCCGGTTTTCTCTGTATCGGGCTCCGATCCACTGAGCTCAGGCTTGTCGCTTTCTCATCTGTTTGTTTGGGCCTGTGTTGTCCTTGATCGGAGTGGGTAAGGTTCATTTTGGCTCTGGTTGTGTTTCTGGCCCTAGTCCCCTGTTTCCTTGAATATGCTCTTAGTTTGTATAGTTGCGGTTTAGGCTGTTTAAAGACTTCAGTCTATGTTGGTTTGATTGGGTAGTTTGCGCTTTAGTTGAAGGTTTGGAGGTTCTCGTGTCTTGCTGTGACTTCGTTTGATTGTTGTAAGTTTACTCGGGT
>OVBE01008135.1:0-17556 GCA_900406425.1 Iberis pinnata
GACTTGATGGACGAAATGGATGGTGGATGAAGGTAGAAATGGATGAATGGCTTGTGACAGTGCTGGATAGATTAGATGGATTGATAGGAATATACAAAGGCTACGGAAAGGCCTTTGATACACCTGAGTCTCTTGGATATTATGCACCATAAGATTGTAGAAAGGGATATGACACACCCTAGCTACTGAGCCAGCAAGAGAGAAGAGAGGAAAACTCAATCTTTACTAAAATGAAGGCTGGAAACGATAATATGTCTCACAAGGGAAATATAAAGGCAACAAAGATGACTCTTGACATTCTAGGACTTAGAAAACATAAGAGACATAAATAGTAAGTTTGAACAGATTTGAAATTAAAATAAGGCTCCATTTTGTGAGTCTTGAGCCTTGGTCTTCTACATCAAATACTTAGGCAATTATGGAGCAAGCACCTTGCCTCATTAAAAATCAAACCAAGAAAACCCAATGGGACAAAACCTGGTTGGGGAAAAAGAGTACATGAATGCACACTCACCTAAAGTATTGATCATCTTGAGCTTGTTGCATCTGAATTGTTGTTGTAAGCTCAAGTCTTTCAATTGATCTTCAATCTTCCAAAAACTAAGTTGTAGTATTCCAGCAAGCTTCTTGGTTCTTGATCTTGTTATAAATCTATAATAACTCTCCAAAGTCTCTTCTTCCACAAGCTTAATCTTAGCTACAAGTTCGGCTACATGCTGGTCCAATGCTCCTTGTTTAGATCTTTGTTTGAGGCTGTCCAGAATTGTATCGTAGATGATACAGCCTACTTGACAAAGAACAAGGAGCTAATGCAATTATGGACAGCAAGGAATTAGGAGTTGAAGATGATAAAGAAGATAAGGTTGTAGCTGAGGAAGAGCATGAAGAGGAACGCACTTTGGAGATACCAACTGTTCCTTTGAGAAGATCAAGAGCTAAAATACTTGCTGGAGCACTCAAGAAGGTTCCAATATACTTAGAAGTTCAATTTAAGCACTTGACCCTTGAAGATATTCCAACAGCAACAAATTGCATTCAAGCTCAAGATTGATCAATGTTTGGGTATCTATTCAGCTTGTACTCTTTTTTCCAAGTTTGGTTTTGTCCCAATGGGTTTTCCAAGTTTGGTTTTTAATGAGGCAAGTTGGGTACTTTATAATGGCCAAATATTGATTAGAGAAGACCAAGAGAAGATGAATAAAGGTCTAAACACTTCAAATTCGTTTCTACTGCATGCACAACATTTATTGAAGTGTCCTTCTCTCTCATTCATGCATAGACTACGAATTTCAAGTCTCCTTCTCTCCTACATGCATGATTTTTCTTGTTTTCTATTTATTCTAGTTGTAACACTCATTTGAGACTCAACCAACTTTTTATCAAAACACTTTCTAAATTTGGTTCCAGATTTGGTGTGTAATATCCAATTCTGTTTGATCTTTAGGTGTGTAATATCCTCAGATCACCTAAGTGTATCAAGGGCCTTTTGCAGCCTTTTTATGTTCCTATCGATCCCCCATCTATCCAGAAACTATTCTTCATCATCATATTCATCCTTCTTATCTTCCATCTCTATTCATTCTCTGAATCTGTCCAGAATCACCTTCACAAGACATTTCCACCTTCATCCATTTGATTCCGCATACATACAAGTTCCAACCTTCAAATTGTGTTGTGCATCCGTAGGAGGACTCTATCAAGTGGTATCAGAGCCACTTTGAAGGGTTTTGTGTTGATAAAACAGGGAGTTTTCCATTCTGCACTTATTTGACTCTTTAACTTATGTTTTGTCCATTTAAAATCTGTGTGAACAGATCATTACGAAATTTGTTTATGAGATATTTGGGACTGTGATTAAGTGTTTAATAAACATATTTCTTGTCCTACTTCATTAGATATTGATATGTTGTTGTAGAAAACAAATCTGTTCATTAGCATTCTGTTTTGATTGTTCATCTTCTGTTGAATATGTTTGTGTTTATATCATTTCTTTATTGTTTTTTTTTTTGAATGATTTGAAAGCATGATTAGGAGTTTATCAATAGAGACTAAGTGGTTGTGATGCAAAAACATTCTAATTTTGATTAAGAACACAAACTGGATTGTTAAAAGTTTATGCAGTTTTGTTTTTGCAAAGAGACCAATCATATTCTGCTTGATGTTTAAATTCTGGGTTCGCTTTATATTGATTCGAAATTAAAGTACGTGTTATACATAATCATAATAACCTAATTTGCATATAGAACTTGGACTAATTCGTTTGTTTTGGAAGGACACAAATTATTTCATGTTCAGAATCTTTGCATGAATCTGTTGACATATGTTTAGATTTTTGATGATCTGTTGAGCCAAATTTGTTTCTGTTTGAATTGTAAGATCTTTTTTGTGCTGAGAATCATCATGGAGTTTGTTCTAGTTGTGTTAGGAAATGATTTGGTTGCTGAGATATGCTGATTTGCTTGGTTGAAACGATTCTAAATTTGTTTTAAAGAGAAACAAGTGCTAGTGATTTGTTTTGTGTCTCTTGAAGGAATCATGGCTACCTTTGAAGAGGTAATGAGCACGCTTAGTCTCACGGATCAGAAGTTTACCAAAGATTTCGTGGAAAGAATGGTGCATGTGTTTGACACAAATCTGGATGCACTTACACAAGAAAGGTTACATAACTTAAAGAGTAAAAGCAAACGACTTGAGAGGCAGCAGAGGTCAACTGATATCGTCTCTCAATGGTTAAACTCTCACAACCCTTGGACTAAAGAAGCAAAAGACCAAATCTATTTGCATGAACAGAAAGCAAAGCCTACACAAGTCTCCACCGAATGCCTTGTTATCTCTGACCCTATTCTGCCTATTTCTGATTGTTCCAAAGTGCTTGTTCAACCTTTATCTTTTGCTAAAGGAATTAAGGAAGTTTCATATCATGAAAAGGAGGAGCTTTTCCTTGTACTTTCTGTACAAACAAATAAGCAAGAGGGAGAAGTTATTGTTACTCGAAAAAGGCCAAAACATGTCTTAGTACATGTTGAACAAGAGGCTAAAGCTAATCAAAGAAGTCTAGAGTATGTGGACTTTATCTTTGGAGATTTTACACCATGGGGACCCAAGAAAATGATAAGATGTGGTTGCTTAAGGTTCTGAAATCAAGTCCAAGAGAAAACATTAATGTTCACCAGCCAATTCAAGAAGACAAGCGTCAAGATGTTGCAGAACAAGGCTACAACAACAACCTGATTTTTGACCAAAAAGAAACATTTATTATTGATGATTTTATGTTTTCCAAGAGCAATAGGTTGCAGCCATGGATGGGAGTAATGAACCAACAACCATGGAAACGAGTGATTGCATCTATGTTGATAAAAGAATACCCACCTGATGCATCATGCCCTACCAAACCCCTACCCCATCGAGACAAGTACTTAAACTCTCAAAAGCGAATGAATACTAACTTGTTGTGTTTTGGTACAAATTTTATAGTTTTAAGACACAACTACAACAAGGAGACTTTCAAACCTTAGTTCAACTCAAGATCAGTTTGGAACTAACCAGAACAACAACTAAAACTAAAGGCTCAATGAACTTTTCCTATATGGATGTTTCCATACTTAGACAACTCCAAACAGTTTTTTTGGCGACCAGGAGACTTCCTACAGCTATTGGAGAATATTTTGGAGAGATTGCACAAGTCAGCTACCTTCTAGCCCTTATTAGAATTAGAGGTGGCTTTGGACAGCCTATACCAGAAAAGGATACAAAATTAGTAGCTTACCCAGCTAGGAATCTGTCCAAATTGGCAAGACCAATCCCAACACCCCCTTGGATTATCAAGATAATATTCGTGTGGAGTTACATTGCCCAAAGATGGATAATGATCATCACCCAAATAGATGACACATTCCTTTCCTTAAACTTAGTCATTTGGAGCTTATTTATGACATTATCCTTTATCATTAATTTGGATGTGCATTTTCTATTTCAGAATTTTATTTGGAAACCAGGAGATATCTTTGGAGGGTTTAAGAGAACTAGTGAATTTGAAAAAGGCACTCATCAACCAGACCAATGAGTTTCTAACCTTAATCTTTCAACATTTGTTTTTGAGTCTTCACCTCCTAGTACACCTACGAGTTTTGCTTGAATATGGGCTGAAACTAGTTTGGTTGAGTGTTATTGGCATGATTATGTTTTAAATCATTGAAAAGAATTTTTTTGTTTAAGTATGAAACATAATATGTTCTTTGAAGTGTACCCCACACTTTTCTAGCATAACCAATCATCATCTATGGGAGTTTGTTTGTTTCATGTGTTTGATTTAAGGGAAACTTGCTGATTATCTATTTAAATTTCTGAAAGTTTGAGTAACAAATTGAAGCTGGGGAAACAAAAAGAGTAACAAATTGAATCTTTTAAGTTGATGCTCTTTTCTGATTTTATTTCTGATTTTAAGACGAGTGATTGCTTGTTATTTGTGAATCTTTGCAAGGAAACAAGTTTGGAAGTGTTGAACATAGTAGAAGCAGCAAACAAGAAGCTAAACAAGGAACATTGGACCTACAAGATGATTTGGATTTGAGAAAAATTCCTTTTCAAGAGGGCGGGGATGATACAACCCTACTTGACAAAGAACAAGGAGCTAATGCATATGGACAACAAGGAATTAGGAGTTGAAGATGATAAAGAAGATAAGCTTGTAGTTGAGGAAGAGCATGAAGAGGAATGCACTTTGGAGATACCAACTGGTCCTTTGACAAGATCAAGAGCTAAAAGACTTGCTGGAGCACTCAAGAAGGTTCCAATATGGTTAGAAGTTCAATTTACGCACTTGAGCCTTGAAGATATTCCAACAGCAACAAATTGCATTCAAGCTCAAGATTGATCAATGTTTAGGTAAGTATTCAGCTTGTACTCTTTTTCCTAAGCTTGGTTTTGTCCCAATGGGTTTTCCAAGTTTGGATTTTGATGAGGCAAGTTGGGTACTTCATAATGGCCCAATATTGATCAAAGAAGACAAAGAGAAGATGAATAAAGGTCTAAACACTTCAAATTCGTATCTAGTGCATGCACAGCATTTATTGAAGTGTCCTTCTCTCTCATTCATGCATAGACTACGAATTTCAAGTCTCCTTCTCTCCTACATGCATGATTCTTCTTGTTTTCTATTTATTCTAGTTGTAACACTCATTTGAGACTCAACCAACTTTATATCAAAACTCTTTCTAAATTTGGTTCTAGATTTGGTGTGTAATATCCAATTCTGTTTGATCTTTAGGTGTGTAATATCCTAAGATCACCCAAGTGTATCAAGGGCCTTTCGCGGCCTTTGTGTGTTCCTATCGATCCCCCATCTATCCAGAAACTATTCTTCATCATCATATTCATCCTTCTCATCTTCCATCTCTATTTATTCTCTGAATCTATCTAGAATCACCTTCACAAGACATTTCTACCTTCATCCATTTGATTCTGCATCCATACAAGTTCCAACCTTCAAAGTGTGTTGCGCATCCTTAGGAGGACTCTATCACTTATGAATCCAGAAGGACAAGAGAAGATGTCCTTCATAACATATAGAGGGATTTACTGCTACAAGGTTGTGCCGTTCGGTTCGAAGAATGCTGGTGCAACATATCAGAGATTGGTAAACAAAATATTTTCATCTCAACTCCGTAAAACCATGAAGGTTTACGTCAATGATATGCTGGTAAAGTCTTTAGTGAAAGATGAACCCATCCAGCACCTCGCTAAGTGCTTCGAGACCCTCAATCAGTTCGGAATGAAGCTGAATCCAGAGAAGTGTACTTTTGCAGTCACCTCCGGGGAGTTCTTGGGCTATCTTGTAACCGAGAGAGGAATGAAGCAAATCCAGACCAGATAGTTGTGGTTCTCTCAATGCCGTCAACATTTAACAGGATCGATTGCTGCGTTAAACAGATTCATCTCACGATCAACAGACAAGTGTCTTCCATTCTTCCAACTCTTGGAGGGGAACAAGCGATTTCTTTCGGATGATCAATGCGAGAATGCATTCACCGAGCTGAATAATTATCTTGCTAACCCACCTGTGTTGGAAAATACCGTGCAGGGAGAAACCTTATACTTGTATGTAGCAGTGTCTCCTATCGCAGTAAGCAGAGTGCTGATCAGAGAGGACATAACGAATCAAAAACCTGTCTTTTACGTTAGCAAAAGTTTAGTTTCTCCCGAGAGGAGATACACAATGGCAGAGAAACTAGCTCTTGTAGTAGTAATTTCCGCGAAGAAACTACGCCCATATTTCCAGTCTCATTCGATTGTGGTGAAGACGATGCAACCGCTGCTAACAATTCTCCATGTCCCAAACCAATCTTTTAGGACGGTTAAATGGTCCATAGAATTGAGCGAGTATGACATCGAGTAACAAAATGGGGTGAGTGAAAAATCGCTAGTGATAGCATATTTCATTGTCGAGTTATTGATCGGAGTCTAAGAAGGATCACTATCCCAGAAATTTGGGGGCTCTAAGTCGATGGCTCGTCAATACGTTTAGGATCCAGAGTCGGAGTGCGGCTAGAATCCCCAACAGGAAAAGTGATCAAATAGTCATACAGACTCGCATTCAACGCTTCAAATAACAAGTCAGAGTATGAAGCGCTCATTGCCGGCTTATGATTAGCTTTGGGAATCGGAGTGAGAGATCTCCAAGCTCAAAGTGATTCTCAACTCGTAGCAAGTCAAATAAATGGAGAATATGGAGCTAAAGACGATAGAATGGGAGCCTACTTAGAGGTTTTTCAAGGACTTATAAGTCAGTTCAACCGATTCGAGTTGACAAGAGTTCCGCGACGCGAAAGTAGTTCGACAGATGCATTGGCTACACTGGCGTCAACATTTGATCCCTTGGTGCAAAGAATGATAACTGTAGAGACTATCAAAACATCAAGTATAACTATTGCAGAAAAAACCATAGCGATAGAAACGCGATCCATGAGAAGACGCTCTTAACAAATTCCTAGGGACGCCGCTGCAGGCGCTGCCCTCGACCTTGACCAGATCGTCGAAGGGAACCTCACGCCAATTGGAAATGAGCTCGGCTCTGATACCGGTTTGAATGATAATATTCAAGACACGTCGGATAAAACTAACAACGAAGAAGTAGATCAAGGAGACGGTCACATCGAGTCGGGTAGACCCACCAACGAAAGGAATGACCATGTGGGCAGTCGGCTCGACCCTGAGAAAGTACCTGCAAGAAACACAGGATCAGATGGCACTCCACCCGACTTAGATGCCAACAATCCATTCAATGTGGAGCAAGTTGATGTGACATAGGAGCAAATACCAGGAGATTCCGGTGAAGAGAATGAGGATTGGAAAACACCGGTCGAGGCATACATTACAACAAGAAAAACACCTGACTACAAGTGGCAAGCGCGAAAGCTAAAGGTTATAAGTGCGCAGTTTTGTATGGTTGATTGACTCCTCTACAAACGTAGGGTCACAAGACCTTACCTTGTGTGCGTGGACCTGAAGAAGCATTGACCGTCATAACGGAAGTTCATGAAGGTTTTTGCGGGTCACACTCGCCAGGAAGGACACTAGTTCTGAAAATTAAATGGTTATAGATATCTCTTGCCAACTATGGTGAAGGAATACGAGGAGTACGCGCGAAGGTGTGAGCAATGCCAAAAGCACGCTCCATTCATGCACCAACCTGCCAAGCAACTTTCTTCCATTTCCTCTCCATACCCGTTCATGAGATGGTCGATGGATATCGTTGGACCGCTTCATCACTCAACCGGGGGGCAAGATTCCTACTAGTTTTGACGGACTATTTTTTAAAATGGATAGAAGTCGGAGCCTTCAAAAATGTTACCAAAACAGTAGCCCAAAAGTTTGTATGGTGGAACGTGATTTGTCGTCATGGTTTTCCCTACGAGATAGTAACTGACAATGGGTCCCAGTTCATCCCAACCAAGTTTGAGGCATTCTGTTCAACATGGAAAATAAGGTTAAGCAAGGCAACACCAAGATATCCTCAAGTAAACGGCCAAGTAGAAGCAACAAACAAGCATTTACTCAGCAACCTGAAGAAGAGGTTAAGAGCTTTCAAAGGAGGATGGGCTGGTGAGCTTCACAGTGTCTTGTGGGCTTGCCAAACTATGCCCAGGAAGACAACTGACGAGACTCCATTCTCCCTCATGTACAGGATGGAAGCAGTGGTGCTTGCAGAGGCCCCAGAATTCGAAGAACGGTTAACACGGTGGATCTTGGAAAGAAATGAGATGATGATAGACAACCTTGACCTAATAGATGAGAAGCAGGATCAAGCGTCAACAAGGCTTCAAAACTATCAACATGCAGTGGCTCATTATTACAACTCTCGGGTGAGGATTTGACGTTTCAGTGTGGGTGATCTCGTACTTCGGCAAGTATTCTCGAATACAGCCGAGTATGGTGCCGGGAAACTGGGCATAAATTAGGAAGGTCCTTACAAAGTGACGAGAGTTATGCGCTATGGTGTTTATGAGCTGGAGTCTAAATATGGCGTCAAAGTCATGAGGTCATGGAATGTGTTGCATCTTAAAGCATACTTCAGATTCTAACAGTATAAGATAACATTGTAACCGAGTTTTTGATGGTGTTTCTGTAATCCGTTAACATCAATAAAGAAGTTTTTGCATTTTTGATTCGACACTTGATTATTATAAAGAAAAAGGAACCCGAACCGCACTCACACGAGGGGCGCGATCCGAGCGGCCGAGAAAGCTAAAAAATACTTAAGTCAAAAGCTAAACAAAAGCTAAAAAAACGCTTAAGTCAAAAAGCTTAAAAATGCTTAAAGCTAAAAAATGCTTAAGACAAATAGCTAAACAAAAGCTTAAGATAAAAAGCTAAACAAAATCTTAAGTTAAAAAGCTAAACAAAAGTTTAGCTTAAAAAACTAAACAAAAGCTAAGCAAAAGCTTAAGTCAAAAAGCTAAATAAAAGGTACAAAAAAACGCCTAGGTCAAAAAGCTGAGATAAAATCTAAGACAAAGAAGCTAAAATAAAGGCTAAGTGAAAGCTAAAAGCTAAGCTAAAAAGAGTTCGCAAATCAAAAAATTGCGCTCAAAAATTAAAATGAGCAGGGATGAACTTGAGCAAAAGCCAACAAAAAGTTTAAGGTCTAAGGGCCGGACTATTGAGAAAAAGTCCAAACTGGGCTTCAATAAGGCTAAAAAGACGAAAAGAGCATGAATGACATTCAGTCGATATAAAACGAAGGAGTGGTGACTAATTTGTATAAGTGGATTGAAATTTGGGTAAGTCTGGTTGGAAGTTCGCGGAACAACAAAAAATTTAAGCAAAGACGCAAGTAAAAATTTCCAAAGCAAAAAAAACCCATCAAAAGTCTCAAATAAATAAAGCATCAGCAGTAAGAATCTCAAGCTCCGCCTTGAGGTCCGAGACCTCACCTTTCTCAATATCCGTAAGGAGTTCAAGTTTGGCATTGACTTCGCGAAAGTATACCAACGAATCTCGGACGGCATCTTGAGCAACAATGTGGAGTCTAACATGCTCAATCCCATCACTAACCATCTCGGCAACCGCTTTCTTCGCTTTGTCTCTAGCCCGTGTTGCATCAATATCCCGAGAGCTAGTAAGCGCATTAAACAAGCCTCTGCTTCCTTGAGACGAGATGTGAGGGCGGCTTTGTCAGCCTCAAGTGTTAGCTTCTCCTGAAAATACGCAAAGGACTCTGACCCTACCATTTTGAACTTCTCATGCATCTCACTCCGATCTTCCTTTGCATCCAACGCATCGGTCTTTGCAAGGAACATGCGACTGCGAGCTTCCTTTAGCTCCGTCGTTAGTGAGGCAATCGGATCCTCTACGGCCTTCAGACCGTAGCCGTCCTTAGCTGCGGCGAGATGATGGCCAAATATCTCGAGAGGACTGTTGTACCAACCTAAGGACTGCATGAAATGAAGAAAAACGAAACATGTCAACACTTAGTAAAAGAAACAAAGTGATAGAAGATAAGCAAAGGAAAAACATGTGTCCCATTTACCTCGCTGGCGCTTATGGAGTACTTTTTGTAGTGCTCACAAATGTTGTTTGGGAGATCTGGAATCGCCGGGACCTTGCAACCCTCAAAGCGGAAGTGACAGAAGAGATGGGAAGTGAGTCCGAATCTGAAACAATCAACTTGTTCAACTTATAGTCAAAAACCCAGTCGTACTTCTTCCTCTTTCCGTCACCTCTCATGTTCCCTTATTCCCGGAGCTTCCTCTTCGGTGATCCTTGTGAGGAGGGAGCATCCTCAGTGGGCCGAGGGGCGTGCTGAGATGCAGGTAAAGCAATGACGAGTCGACGACTTGGTTTCACAAGGTCCGAGGGATCAGCTGACACCATCGGAGCCTTCCCAGCCCTATTTTCTCCTTTTTCCGAGCAGGCAGGAAGGGAGGCAGCAGAGACGGAGGAAGCAGCAGGGGTGCCTCACGCCGTGTCGGAACGCTAGGAGTCTGAGCGACAGCATTCTTGGCTTTCCTGGTGGCACTGTAGGAAGACATCTCGACGTCTTGAATGTTGTTGAGAGCTGAAATGAAAGACATCATTGAAAAGGACGCATTTATAAATTTAGAAAAATCCCTAAGTAAAAGAAGTAAACAAATCGGCGGTTTTGTCGGAATGGGGTGGACCCTGGATTCACCGATAATCCCGAGGCACTCAATGGATTCAAAGATTCTAACCGGAGTAAACGGTTCCCACAAGGAATTTGCCGCGCTACAAGCGCAAATAAAATCCACGAGATCACGAGAGAACTTAGGGAGCTTTCCTTTCTTCCGATTCAGCGCTGCGCAAAAAAAAAAGATGACAGAAAGCAAAAGAAATAAAACACACTTGATAGGCTCAGGTTTTAATCCTAAATATATACTGCAGAGAACAGATCTTTATAGTACAGTTAAAATTCGATCCCACGAAGACCAGCCAGTACGACTCTCAGTTCAAAATTTGATTCTAGGTAAGATAAGATAAAAGAGAGAATGTTTTTAAAACGATCTAAAAGTAAAATGAACGATTAAAATGCAAATGTAAATCAATAGAGATAAACGCACAGGTATTCAAGTCTGAGATTTAGGTTGACAAGCAAGATTAACAACGAAAATAGTTCTCAACTCCAAAGTCAGAAATAGACTAATTTCCTCCCGGAGTATTAGACCCTTATGATAGAATTTCTAGAAATAAGACTAACTTTCTCCCGAAATCTTAAATCTCTAAAACAGATAATTAAATCATGAAATGACTACAAATTCGAGATGTTCATAAGTATTCTAAGACAATACTCCCGCAAGCAAAGATACTTATTCATCTAGTTTCATCTAGACTAGATCAGATTAGATAAACCAAATCCCTTTGTATTTACTAACCTAAAGTCATGAACTAGGTGATCAGGCTAATTTAAGCAATAAATATAAATCTAGACTAAGAACCTAATGATTTAAATCCATAAAAATCAAACTTTAACCATCAAAACTTTTTTTCCCTGGGAAATCCCTAAAAACTAATAAAGAGACTACTCAGACATAGTCAAGAGATCAACAATCATTGAAAGAGAAAACATATTCAAAACCAGAATTGAATTAAAGTAAAAAGAAAGAGTTTAGAATTCTTCTCCAAAATACATGAATCAGATTCGTCTCTCTTAGAAAATAAAACTGTATCCTGGTGTTTTTTTTTTTTTTTGCTTAATTACTTGTTATGTGTTGTGTTACCAGAAAAAAACAATAATAAAAGAAAATAAATGTAAAAGAAAAAGAGAGAAACACCTTTTCCCAACAAGTAAGAGAATTTTTGGATCAAAAGTGAACGATTTAAAAGTTTCTTAGAAACTTGTTGGAAAAATGAAACTCTCAAAGAACAGTGAAGAACAAATAAGAAAAATGACACTTTGATCCAAAAAGATCAAAATTAGCATCCAAAAATTGTTTCTCGAGGAAAAAGTCACTGGAAAACGAAATCAAGCACAAGGATCACGCAAGGATTGAAAGAAAACTCAAGAAGAAGTCTAGAGAGAACAAAGCCTAAGCAAAAATCAGAAATGTTTTAAGAGAAAATTATGAGAGCAACATTACCTGGAGATCTTCTTAAGGAGGAGAGAGTTGCACAAAAACCCAAAACTAAGGTGAGGAATGAGCTTAAATAAGAGTCTGCAGATGAGTAATTTAGGGGGGAAATCAGAACCCAAGATCCTTGCTATTAAAATGTGATATGCGGGAATATTTTGATTGCCAGGAAATAAGACAAACGGCTTAAATCATGGACTGATTGAAATCCTGTAATGGAAACCTCCATTACAGGATTGGGGGGCAAATGTGGGAGTGTAAATTCTCACGGGTTGGATTCTCATATTTTGACCCGGCTCAATAAGTAAATGGGCTTCCCCAGGCCCACTTACGAGAGATTAGCCAAAAAGAGGTCCCACTTGCAAGAGATGAGCCCGCAAAGAGAGCTCGAAAGGAGAGAGAGAGATCGCGAAGAGGGAGAGCTCGCGAAGAGAGAGAGCTCGCGAAGAGGGAGAGCTCAGGAAGAGGGAGAGCTCGCGAAGACGGAGAGCTCGCAAAGACGAAGAGCTCGTGAAGAGAGCTGACCCGAAGCACACAAGAGTAGTCAACGCTCCCATGATGACCACCAAAAATCACGCCTCATTTATAGCGAGATCAACAGTTACAAGGGAGAATTCAAAAAGAATCTCTGCAATAAGTGATATTAATGAGAGTGCATTAATGGTGCCAACATTATAAATAAGGAGAGGGGAGCTAAGAGAAAGGGGTTCCATAATTAATTTGTAAAACTTGAGAATATTGTAATCCAGAGAATTCATAACAAAAAACAGAGATTTCATAATCATTTTGCACTTTTTCATATTTTTGGTATAAGAGATTCTGCTCTCACATCACACTTTATAGCATGTAGAAAGATTGATGATACTTTGAATGTTAATAATTTGTTCTCTAAAAAGATTGTTAGGATTCATGGAATGCCTAACTCTATAGTGTCTGATAGGAATAACAAGTTCCTTAGTTATTTTTGGAAAACTCTATGGGGAAAATTAGGTACCAAGTTGTTGTTCCCAACCACTTACTACCCCAAATAGATGACCAAACTGAAGTAGTCAATTGGTCCCTTTCAGCCTTACTTAGAGCTTTGATTAAGAAGAACCTTTCATATAATCACCTATGAATTTTTCTTCTAAATTCTCACCCTTTGAAATCGTTTATGGCTTTAATCCATTAACTCCTCTTGATCTAATTCCTTTACGAATAAGTGAAAGAGTTAGCTTAGATGGACAGAAGAAAACTGAATTGGTCAATCAACTACATCTCAAGGCTAAAGAGAACATAGAGGCTAGAACAAAACAGTATGTGAAACAAGCTAATAAGAGAAAAAAAGATAAGATGTTTGAAGAAGGTGATCAAATATGGATTCACCTTATAAGGGAAGGTTCTTGGAAGAAAGGTAGTCTAAGATCTAGCTAAGAGTTGATGGCCCGTTTAAGATCATTAAAAAGATCAATGACAATGCCTACCAGATTGATCAAGGTAAGTATAGTGTGAGAAATAGCTTCAATATTGCTAATCTATTCCCTTATGTTAGCAAGATTGATCAACTGTGGATTCACCTTAGAAAGGAGAGGTTCTCAGAAGAAAGAAGTCAAAGCTCCAGCTAAGAGTTGATGGCCCGTTTAAGATCATTAAAAAGATCAATGACAATGCCTACCAGATTGATCAAGGTAAGTATAGTGTGAGAAATAGCTTCAATATTGCTAATTTATTCCCTTATGTTGCAAATGACTTTGATTTTAGGAGAAATCTTTTTCAAGAGGGAGGGATAATACAATCATGACTGAGGATAAGCTAGAAGATAGACCAACAAATGAGGAAGAGCTTGGAGCTGAAAAAGTAGCTGAGGAGAATCAGACTCATGAAGATGCATTGGTCATTTCCATTGGACCAATGACAAGATCGATAACCAAAAAAGCTTGTTGGAGTGCTATAACACACTCTTTGGACGACTGAAGATCAAATGAAAGAGTTGAGCTCAACAATTCCTACAATAACAATTCAAATCATACAAGCTCAAGATGATCAATACTTTAGGTGAGTGTGCATTCTTGTACTCTTTTTTCCAAACTAGGTTTTGTCCTATTGACTTTTCTTGCTTTGGTGTTTAATGAGGCAAAGTGCATGCTCCATGCTTCGAATTGCCTAGTATTTGATCAAAGATTACTAAGGCTCAGGACTCACAAAATGGAGCCTTATTTCTAATTTCAAATCTATTCAAACTTAATAATTTTTTCTTTAATTTTTTATAAGTCTTAAAATTCAACGGTCATATTTGTTTCCTTTATATTCCCCTTGTAAACTCAATTTCGTTTTTAGTTTTCTATTTAGTAAAGATTGAGTTTCTCTCTTCTCATTTGTTGGTTCTGTAGTTCGGGTGTCTCATATCCCTTGTTACCCCTTCTAGTGCGTAATATCCAGGAGATTCAGGTGTATAAAAGGTCTTTCCACAACCTTTGTGTGTTCCCATCTATCCATTCTATCTCCAACACGTTTTTCACAAGACATATTTTACTTCTACCATCATTCACTTTCCATTTAGTCCATCAAATCCTCAAGGAGTGTTCTTTCAACAAGAGACATTCTATCACCGGAGATACTCCCACAGTACTCGAGACTCCCCGAAATACTGGAAACAACCTATGCTCCGCTCACGACCAAAAGTCAATTCTTCAATCGACCTTCTGGTATGGTACACACTGCATAATGTCGGAGCCACACCATAGCGCTACCAAAGTTAACCCCCACTAGTGAAAGAAGAACCATTTTGCTTCAAAAGTGTTTATATTCCATTTTCTTATATCATGACAAGTGTTTTATTAGTATACATATAACAACATAATGGAATTACCTTACAAAAGAGTAATAATGCCCCCAAAAATCAAGAGTTTTAAGATATATACAAATGCATCATCTCTTCTTGAAGAATTTGCTGCCTCTTTTTCCAATTCCTGTACCTTGGAGACTCGATGATAGATGAGACCTTGTGTCTGGTCTCCATGTAAGTTCTTTAAGAAGGGAGAACAGAGAGGAGAGTGCCGCTGAAATTTCGCCATCTTTAATGTTCTTGCATGACACTACTCTCATACTCTCAAGCTCTTCCCAGTGCAGAATTACTGATTCTAAACCAGTTGTTGTTAGGACTGAACATCCTTCCAAAGACGCAAACCTCACTCTCCTTTAAAAAAATGAGAGCACGAGAGTTCATTATTCCCACACCATCGTTAAAGAGTTGGGTTGATGTTATTATATTTATGTATTACAGAACACTAATAAAGCCAAAAAGCAGTCACTGCTCTTCACAATCCATATTGAAGTCACTTAAAAAAAACACACCATGGATTCCCGTCATATATTTAAGTCGTACATATTATTAAAGGGCCCAAATGGAATTGGCTAAAGGAATGATAGGTTTGAGGCTATATATAACTTTAAGAAATTGTAATGTTTAAACATTTATGAACAAGAAACGCTAAAGCACAGGTTGTTTTGCCTCAAAGAATCGTTTTCTCTCTGTTTTATCTATTCTAAATCATGGGTATTCGCAACAATGTGCAACATCAATACCAAGTTTAAGTTTCTACGATACAACTAAGATAAGAGACATGATTTTCTCAAAGAAACTGTGTTTGCCTTTAGAGCTAGGTTACCTGAGAGTTTTAGCCAAGCTGAAAGAATCATCATCCAATCCCCAGCAATCCTGAAAACTAACCTTTGTTGCTCCATCACAAACCTTAAACAACGCTTTCATCCCATCCTTTTCATTCAAACAACATCTCTGGAGCTGCAAATTTTCCAAAGCTGGACAAGTTCCAAGCATCTTTTCTGGTCCAGGACTAGCGTCTATCTTTCTACATGATGATATTCTCAATGTTTTCAAACTCTCAATGTACGGAACCGCTGCTATCCAACCATCATCCATTCTATGATCACATATTATCAGTTCATCAAGCAATTCACAACATTGCCCAATTGCTTTAATACCATCATAGCTACCTTCACAGCCACTAAGCTCTAGCTTTACTAGTCTCTTGCACCCTTGTGCTAAGATAGTTAAACCTATATCAGAAACCGAAGAACTATAAAGTCCTTCTACACTAGCAATCAATCTCAATGCTCTAAGACTCTCAAATCCTGCGATGCCGCGCAAGAGATTATCATTGCACTTGTGCAATTCTAGCTCTTGCAAAGCCGAACAGTCTTCAGCTAAACTCAATAATCCAATTTCAGTAGCATTGATCACTACAAGTTTGAGTAAATCACTACTCCCTCTGCCTAAAACCTTAAGCCCTATATCAACCATTTCACTAGGCAATACATTATCCTCAACAAAATCCCAAATTGACGAATCTGAAGAGATATAAAATGAAATCGACTTGTGACATAGCAAAATACCAGAGTTTTGCGGCGATTTCATACACGCGTTTGCTAAATCAACATTGATGAGATTCGGAAACCTCGAGACAAGCTTACCAGACACGAGAAAATCCCAATCGAAAACATTGAGAGTCCGTAAACGTCGTCCTTGGAGATTCAACCAGCGTTTGCATACTAGAGACAAATCATTTTTCTGGGATTCTGGAAGCTTTTGGAGGATCTTGAGGAGTAGAAAATCGGATAAGGAAAGTGTTGGATCGATGGGGGATAAATCAATAGCGGTTAGAGATATAGACCTGGATCTTGGTGATTGAGTTTGAATAACGGCGGAGACTACTTGCCTGAAAGAGGTTGTCGGATGGTTGAGCCAAGAGCCGGTCCAGCTTGAGCGTCTTCTTCTCAGAGGCGATTTGGGACTCGTCGGAATCTTCTCCCGAGACCACATCGTTTTATTGCAGATAAACTTCAATCAAATCTCTTGAAATAGCTTCTTCTTCTCTGCTTCTTTGTTGTGATTTCGGTTTCTCTTTCAGATTACAAACTGTTCCAACGGATACTTCGAAAGAGATGTTCCAGAGAGGATTTTTTTTCTTTTTCTTTTTTAATAAAACTAGAAAAGGGGTTAATGGGGATCACGGTGGGATAGAGTTGACTGTCGATAGAAAATAATAATAATAAAACTTTTTTTTTTATAATAATAATGATAATAATAATAATAATTATAAGGGACATTCTCAAAAATATCACAAAAAGTTAAGTATATTTCAAAAATACCACACACTCCTAAAAGTTTCAAAAATACCACATTTTTTTTCAAAAATACCACACAAATGTTTTTGTTCCAAAAATACCACAAAATTTGAAATAACTTTAAAACTTCAAATTTAAATCCAAAAATCTCAAAAACAAACTCTACCCCCTTCAAAACTAAACCTTAAATTATATTTAGTGAATTCAAACCCAAAATTTTAAATTTTAAACTCTTAAAATTCACTTTTTTGTGGTATTTTTGGAATTTGAACTTCTTTTGATGGTGTTTCAAGGAATAATAATAATAATAATAATAATAATAATAATAATAATAATAATAATAATAATA
>OVBE01008136.1:0-17555 GCA_900406425.1 Iberis pinnata
TAAGTGACTGAAAAAGTGACCATTAGAGGTGTAGAGGCACTAATCGGCCATTTCCCCATAACTTAACAGATAATTAATTATTCTTTATTTTTGAGGAAAAAAATTAGGTTGTGTTTGTAAAAGAATATACATTCTGGTTATCTTAAAAATACCACAATTTTTTTTCTCCAAACTTACCACAATTTTAAAACAACTTCAAAATTATCACAAGATACTACCACGGATGATCTTGGTTGGATTTTAAAAGACAGTAATAGATCTACCATTCTACGGATGAGACAGAGGATAACGACTCTTCATACAGAACTTCTAAACCTACTATAGGCAATGCCATGTCTGGTTGAGAAGGAGCAACAATGCTCATACTTTATTACTGATTCCAAGAAGTTACAAAGACTAATTCACGAACCCTTAGAATGACTAGTATTTGCATCAGAGTTAACTGCTTTTCGTACTCTTCGACATTTTTCACTGGTTTTAAGATGGTGCATTAATCAAGAAGCATGAATATAGAAGTGGATGGGCTAGCTAAAGTAGCGAGACAATGAGTGAGGATTTTCTCTTACGTCAATAAGAATTATTTTTTTGATCCGCAAATAGTTTTGCTTCGTTGTAATGAATTTTAATTCTATTTTCCGTGACGAAAAAACCTAAAATCATACAACTAAACTCTAAACTCTAGTTACTGAATGTGAATCCATAAATTTTAAATTATATACCTTTAAAATTCAACTAGTTTCTTTGGAGAGTTAATATGGTAATGATATTTTTGGAATAAATAGAAGTATATGATATTTTAATAATATGAACTTATTTTGTGGTATTTCATAAAATTTACTCTAGTTATATTTATAGATTCTATAATAAAGAAAAATACATAATTGGTGATTAAAACACAACTTCAAAGATTAAACCGTTGGTGAAATTTCTAGAGATTAAAGACAAAAAACCATGGCTGATTACTCGTAGTCTAGTGACTTAGTGCCCTCTAGTCGATGTCAAAGGCACCCTAATTCGATTCCTCTATAATGAAAATTAGATATAACTCTTTTTGTCAACATTACAAATAAATTACAACATTTGTGTTGGCCGTAAATCGAATCAGGGATGCCTGAGACACAAGTCGGAGTCTGTGCCACTAGACTACGGATGCTCGGCATATATAACTCTTGTAATTTGTGTTGTTGACAAAAAAAAAAAACATGTAAAATCAGTAAGGTAAAAGAATAAAACTCAAAATGTAATCCAAAGATCAATTACAAACATTTAAGCAGCGACAAGCAAATTTCTAAAGAATCATCGAATACTCTGAAAGATAAGAGCTATCATGCGTTGATACTTATCATGAACTTTTCCATTTTGATAAATATATTCATGAACATGACAAATGATATATATCATGAACCTATACAAAAAGTAGCACAGTAAAAAAAAAAAGAAAAAAAGGAGTGATGTATTATTGTTCTTCTCCCACTATATTGGACAAATTTGACAAAGTTGAGTTGACATCATCGAATTAGTTTAGCTGGAACTTTTAAAAGTTGATTCGTTATATATTATACTGCATATTTCTAAATTGTCAAAATGAAGTTTATTGTAATATCCGTGAGCGTCCTAGCTTGTGGTTCCTGGTTCTCTTAGTCCATGGGTCTCACTACTATCCGACGGCCAGGTATGCTATTCTGAGAGATTTTAAAAACTTGTTTCTTGGCCATGCAGATCACCAAACGATCTTTTTCATGATTTGTCCTCACTCGCACATCATAAATGACATCCAGAAGGTCACTTATCTTTAGATTACTTTAATATAAGCACATTTAACTATAGAGTTCTCTTATGACAGGTGACCAAAAAGAGTAATGCACTTTGATGACTGTGGGAGAGTAAATTCCCCCGGGTCGGATTCTCGGAATTTATCCCGGCCTTAAGAAGTAAATGGGCTTCTCCGGGCCCATTTACGGAAGACGGAGAGCTCATAAGCCCACAAGGAAAGAAAGCCCACTAAGCGGGTAAGCCCACGACGAGAACTGGACCCACTTGGGGAGCTGAGAGCTCACGAGGAATGCCGAACCCACTTGGGGAGCTGAGAGCTCGCAAAGAATGCTGAACTCATCAGGAGAGCTGAACCTGCGTGCGAAGAGCTGAACCGACGCGCGAAAAGCTGAACCGGCGCGCGGAGAGCTGAACCGGCGCGCGCAGAAGTGGTCAACGCCTCCGAGTTGACCACCAAAAATCGCGCCTCATTTATGGCGAGATCGGCGGTTACGGAGAAGGATTCAAAGAGAAAATATGCGCCATAAATGCTCATTAAACCCATTAAAGGGGAGCTGGTCTATAAATACAAGGGGAGAGGCTCCAAGAAATGGGTTGGAAAAAATTCATTTGCATTCTAGAGAAAAAAAACACTTGTAATTCTTGAGAGAATTGTGACACAAATCCAGAGAGATAAACACATATTTTACGAATTTCTCTGCAAACTTTCGATAATTTGGTGTGAGAGATTCAACTCTCACAATGACATAAATAGACAAATTAGTTCTCTTAAGCTCTCGTTATGTATCAGAATTCCTCTATAAACCAGGGTGTTACATTTATAACCATGTATACAATATAGCTTTGGTATGTAAAATTTCATTTACTATTTTGTAATTCGAAGAGATCAATTCTTTGGTTTCTGTATAGTTTTGATTTCTACAACTTTTTCAAATTTGTTTGTGTTGCGATTTATTTTGTAGATTTCATTTTCTCTGTTTTTTATCTATTATTTATGTATTCTATCAAAAAATTAAAATGCTATAGAATGGAAAATTTTTAATAAAAAAGAAAGAAAATAAATTATGATTTCCATTGTCTAAGAAATGTTTAGCATAGAGGGTGAACATAAACAAAGTTTTTTAATTTATAATTAATATAAGGAGGTAGATAAGATAGTGTAGAAACACATCTCATATATGTGTTGGTGTGGTCTTTGTCGTTTAAGCTTTATAGTATTATTATATAACTTTTTGCTTTCCCCACTTAGATATATATATATATTTTCTGTAATAATGTTCAAATCTTTTTCAGATATTAGTTTTTTTTTTCACATTAATCTCTGGACCATAATGGACCGGCCCAGTAACTCATACTCCATAAATAAGAGAAAATGCATTCGCTATGCGAGCGGCCAGGTTCGATCCCTGGTCTAGTAACTAGGCAGCAGAGGCGGCACACCACTAGGCCACTTGCTTTTTGTTGAATATTGTTAGTTAATACAAATATATGTAGGCATTGATATTTTTATGTGCATGGGTAAAATATAATTTGTATTCAGCATACATGTTTATGAACTAGTATTCAATTGTATAATCTTAATTTTTTACGAAATTCTTTGATCATTATCAAAAAAAAAAAAAAAAAAATTTGAAATACCATCAAAATAAATTCAAATCTTTGAGATAATTATCAAAGATTATCCACATATAATCTTTAATAATATCTTGACAAATAACAAGAATCAAGTGGAATAGTGGTCATATCACATTTGTTACCTTGTTACTAGATTAAGAGTCAAACATGATCACTCGTTATGCAATTGTATTTTTCCAAGATATGTAGAATTTATTTTACTAGATCGCTCTGTTAGAAATTAATGTGAAAAAATATTTCAACAAATTCATTCTCATATTTTTTTTCGAGATTATGGTCTCCTTCCCTAAATAAAAGATATGATTTACAATTTAAATTTGATATGATTTAAATTTTTGGATTAGAAAAAAAATAAAGCAAAAAGATCTAAAATTTTTTGGTATCATATCAAATTTTTGAGATAATTATTAGAGATTTTCCGCATATAATCTTTAATAATATCTCACCAAATAACACGAATAAATTGGAATAATCGTCTTATCACATTTGTTACTTTGTTACTAGATCAAAAAATCAAATACGACCATTCGCTATATGATTGTATTTTCTCTTATATGTAGAGTTTGGTTTACCAAACCACTCCATTGTGGTTTTGAAATTAATGTGACAACAAAAAATATTTCAACAAATTTATTCTCAATCTTAGTTGCTCAAGATTCCGGTCTCAATCCCTAAATAAAAGAGTTTACAGATCACATAAGAGATCAATAAAAAAGACCAAAATCCATAGCTTCTTCGTCGGAAGTTCAAGAGTTTATCGATTTCTCGGTAGAAGCGGGTCTACCGGGATTCAAGACTTCTCGGGACCAGACAACGTCGAAATCCGCTTCTCTTCTCGCCGGAGACCTACTCCCGACTCTGCTTCTCGAGTTGTGGCTTTCAACCAAACTTCGTCCTCCTCCTTTTTTTTGCAGGTTCTCCGTGGGAAAATGACCAGCTTTGCCTCAGTTTCATGCGTCGGGCCACTGCAATCAAGTAGTGGAATCCGCAGTCACATCGGTGTGGGTTAAAATTTCTCTAGATCCTTATGGGTTTTTGGGTTCATTTTGGTGGCAGACCGATTTGGATATTTGGAGCCTTATGAGATTGTGAGTGTAGAGAATTCAGAGTTTTATATTATAATTGGGTTGTTTGTGTATTCTTGAGCTTTATTTTGGTTCATCTATGATGAATAAAATATACTAAAAAAAATGAGAAGAACAATGATTGATTAACTCTTTCTCATTGTTTCTGAAATGATTTAAGAGCTAAAAGAGCATGTTAAGAGATGGGCTAGAGATATAAAAGGGCTTAATTTAAACATGTGGTCCAAATCAATCTTATGGTAACTAAAAAAAAAAAAAAGTATCAAACATAAAACTTAGTGGGGACAAACAAAAACTTTGAAAAAGGAAAGAGATTCCCCACTTGATCTCTCATGAGTCTTGTCTTTACTCAATTTATCATTTTATTCCAAATTTTCAATATATGAAAGTAGAAAATTGAAAATTTTTATTCTTTACTGTATTGTTTCGAAGCGAATGATCTCGAAATTATCAATTTGGTATAATAACTCTTATCTTTTATCTTGTGATCACATGTTATGTTTACTTTATATTCGATTAAAAAAATATATTATAATTCTTTACAGATTATTTTTTCCTTTTTTTAAAGGTGGAAGTCGGTTTAGGATTATAATGGTGAGTTCATGCATCTTTAAATGTCAACCATAAGAGTTGTGTCATCTATGGTAAAAGAAAATAGAAAGAATCCAAGGCTCATCTTTTATTCTTTGTACTTTCATATTGAAATTAGAGTAAATTCACAAAATTAGTAGTGTTCTAAAATACGAATAATACGATTATATATACGTTGCTCGGTTAGTTATTTTATCGGGTTTTAATATGATATGATTGATTATACGGTACATAAACAAATAATACGATCGGATATATGCTCTTTGATGTTGATTGTGAATATGATAGTGATTTAGTTTTATATTTAAGAGGAAAAAAATATGAAAAATGGAATTAAGAATTTTTGTCTATTGAAACGACTAGATTTTGGATATAATATATTTATATTTAATTATTTATATTTTTCCAAAAAATATTCACCGAGCATATGCGTATATGCACAGACGAATACGGTAGTCTGTCGTCCAACTAACATATAACGTATTTTAAAACACTGCAAAATACTGCCCGAAAAAACAATAAAAAACTTATAGTATTAAATATTATTAACGGATAAGTGGTTTAAAGTAGCTATTTATGTTATCTTTGTTATCTTGTTATTATATTAGAAATTAAATATGCAACCTGATGACGAATGTAATTTTCTTTTTGATAGTCATGTACTATATCATCCTATTGTGATCCACATATTAATGTGACAAAAAAAATTATTAACATATCATATGTTTTTTATTAGTTTAAAAATGTCATTAAAATGTTTTGACAAACAAAAATTTAATTTTAAAGATTAAAACTTTGGTTGAAAATAGATGATTAAAAATTTAAATTTTAAAATTTATTTTTTGAGAATTTAAAGTTTAAATTTAATAATTTAAATTTATAGTATTTATTTTTATGGTATTTTAAATCAATTGAGAATGTGACATATTTGGAACCAAAATTCAAAAAAATAGTATTTTATACAAATTTGGCTAAGCAACTTTTATGTCCACCTGAAATTTACAGCTAGTTTAATACAACAACAAAAAAACATCAAGGACAAAAAAATTGTTGATAATTAAGGCAACATTGCTGCCAAAATACCAATTTAGAACTAAAAAACACAAATAAACTCACTAAGAAATAATTTAGCAAAACTAGAGATCTCAATCTTCTTGATGAAACTCATCATCTTTAAAAAAAAATCCAATTGTAAAACTTTTATTTTGCTAATTTAGCCTTTTGGATTCTTCTTGAGCTTCTACAATCTCCATCACTTTTCTTTTATAAAGCTTCTCTTCTGCATCTCTTAAGAACTTAAATCTTGACAATGGTGATGCTGTTGATGCTGATGATGATGGTGAATAAGATGACAATGGTGATGATCTCACTAACTTATTAAACTCAGCATCATTAGATAACTCAAAGAAAGTCTCATCTTTTCTAAAAGGAGACATAAACAATGAAGGAGAAGCAAGTGGAGTAAGATAAGGACTTTCTATATTAAGAAACAAATCATTCAAACTCTTTCCTTTTATAGAAACTCCATCTTCTTCATCCATTTCTTCAACTGTTTCTTCCATTATTGTAAACAAGAACCTTGGTACAAATCCTAAACCCACATTTACAAACTCAACATTAGAATTAGAAGGACATTGTTGTTGAGTTTCAATAGGTTTAGGGTTTGAGAAAGATGAAGAAGGAGAAAGGTTTGTGTTAGTGTTACAACAAAGGATAAAGAGAAGCTCTTTGGTCTTAGGGGTAGAATAGTCATTTGTTGTTGTTGAAGATCTCTTCTTGAACCAAAGTAAGTAATAAAGCTCAACAAGAAGAGCTAGAAGTAAACAACCAAAAACTATGGTTAAACCAAGTCCTACACTACTTAAAGATCTCATCTTTCTTCTTGTTTCTTTAGATAAGAGTCAAATCTCTTCTTATACATTACTAAACTTAAACAAGTTCTTTTCTTGAGATTTTTCACTAAATCTCAAATCCCTAAATTGACCCAAAAATGGAAAAGAGGGGGAGAAAAAGTGATGGTTAAATGTGGAATGGAGAATGAAAGGAAACTTTGAAGGTTGTTTTGTGATTATGAGAGAAAGGTTTTAATAAATTTGGGGAAGAGAGAAAATCTAAAGAGAGTAAAGATATTTAAATTTTAGGAGAGGTTTTTAGTGAATTTTAGTAATAACTTACTTTTTGTTTTTCTTGTTTTGGAAAATAAATATTTTATTTTAAAAACTTTTGGTGTTTCTTAGTTTAAAAAATAATAATTATTTTTCGGTTGAATGAACTCACACAAATAATCTGTTCGAACACGACTAATTCATTATTCACATGAATGAACTCACTATTTCTATAATAAAAATATAAATAATTTTACAAAATAATTTTTTAGCAAATTACCAACGATGAGTTGGTTCAGTTGGTTTAAGCGCAGTCGTTGGTGATGTTATATTCTTGAGTTCCATTCACGATGGAAAATGTATACTTTTCAAATGAGAGTTATATAACATGGTTTGGGCTTCGTCCTAGGGAGATGTACGAGTTTCGACCTAGAACTCCCTAGTTATCAAAAAAAATATTTAGCAAACTATAATATTAACTCCGCTTCAAAATATATGATGTTTTAGAGAATTATTTATGTTCCAAAATATAAGATGTATTCGTATTTCTATGCAGATTTTAAAGCTATTAAATAGTCACATCCAATGATAAAATGTTAGCTTTTTATTGATTGGTCAGATGTTTTTAATGTGTAATATATAAAATATTAAATGTCTATTTTTTAATATGCGCGCTTTTAACCAAAATATCTTATATTTTGTAACGGAGAGAGCAGTAAAATTTACATGTTAACCATTTTTTTTTTATATATAGTGCATTTTGAAAATAAAAATAATTAATTTATTTATGAAACTCAATAAAAAAAATAGTTGAAAATGATTTACGAGATTTTACCTTTTAGGAAAGATACTACTAACCTTTATAGAGGATATGTCTAATTTGTAATATTCAAAATAGTTTCTCTTTCAACAAATTAAAAAAATTGATAAGTCTTTAAAAGCTTAGTCCATGTGAGGCATGTGTATATGTGAACTTATAACTAACACCAGTAGCAATATATTTTTGTTTTTTCTATTTTGTGGGGTTAAAATATTTTTGTTTTAAGTGATGTAAATATCTGAAATAGATTCTAGTGAAGTTTTGTTTGTTTCTGGCATCTTCATGCTATTGTTAGATCGACCAAAGTGAGTGTCCTCACCAAAACGGTGTGTTTTATGCAATTCCTTAATAATATATATACATAAAATAAGACATGATATTTTATTAATTTTTATCTATTTTGATAATTAGCTTGTAAATAATTTGAACTCTCACACTAACTCCAAAGCAAAAAGTTTTCATATAACGAAGTTGTCAATTAGCAAAATATATTCTCTTTATGAATTAATGATGGAGAATCATGAAATCCACATCCATAATGAAATCTAAATCCACATCCAATAGGAAGAGTATTAATAAACTCCACAACATTTTAAAAAATCACATTCCAACTATACATATCAAGGGTTTTTGTACATATAAAGGTTATATGATAAAAAATACACCAAAACACGGGAAAAAGTCATTTAAACACCGATGTACTGTTCGATGGCCATATTAAACTCCAAGTTGTTTCTCCCCATAAAAATCCTGAAGTTTAGGCTGATTTGGCCAAATTAAACTTACAAAAAGTCAATCGTTAGAACAGTAAACGTCGGTTAATTATTTTAGCATTTCAATTAAAATCCATAATACAATGAAGTTTCCTAGGTCACGATAAACTTAGGTGAAAAAGGGGTTTCCCATAGGCGATATAAGAGGCGGATTCTAGTGTAAGGAGGTGATTTTCTGGTGAGTTTCGGTTTATGAGTATCGTCGGTTGCTAGGTGCATCTCTCTCATGCATGTTTGTTTCATCTCTCATTCTCTATGTTTCACATGCTGATTTTCGTCTGTTGTTCATTAATTAGTTGTAGGAGTATGAGATCGAATTGATAACGAATGCATATTGTGGTTTGTATAGAAAAATATGAGCTCGAGTTCTGGACTTATGTACAATGGTCGCGATTTTTCTTCAAAATGTGGGTGTGGTAGCGATGTTCAAGTTAGGACATTAAAAACAAACCTCAATATGGGTTCCTTTCTTTCTTTGTTCAGCATCTAGAGTTGTAAGCTTGTTTTATTTTTGGGGTTTGGTTGATTTGTGTCATTATGATGATCGTTTGCAATTTTTTCGTTAGGATGATCACTTGTTCAAATGGGTTTAAGATGCCACATTTGAAGAAACACAAGACATGTTAAAAAGGTTTGAAGATGTTGAGTCCAAGATTAACAATATCAAACTTGAAGTGGCAAAGTTGCATGATGTTTATGAGGTGAAGGAAGTAATCAAAAGATTCAAAGAAAAACTTAATTAATCAAAAGTTTCTTTAAAACTTTTGGTTCTATGCTTTGCCATAGTTTCAATTGTGTTTGTGTATCACCTTATATTTCACAAAGGTGGAGGACAAAGCTTCTAATGATCTAAGGTGTATAAAAATTGTTAAACTTTTAATGTGATTTAGTAGTTTGGATTGTAATGTCCTTGATCTTTGAATTGTTAAACTTTAAATGTGATTTTAGTAGTTTGGTTTTATAATGTTTATGATGGATTGTAATGACATTTATCTTTGTTGGTTATGAATTAAGAAGCTTCTAATGATCTAATGTGTATTTAGTAGAAAAGTTTCAATTGTGTTGTAATAACCTTATGTAATGTATCACATGCTGTTACATTTCATTTCTACATACTAGTAGCCTACAATTGCAAATTGCATATTGCCTCACAATCTAACTCATGTTCTTCCTCAGACAGACCAGTCAAACTATTTAGACCATAAGAACATAAATTACAGAGACATACAAATTTCACGGATTAGATGTAAGTTACAACTTACCTTGGAATTGTTATATCTTTAGCTTTCATTTCATTATCTTGCGTAGCCGCCGGTTGAATCACTGGTTCTCTCCCTTCAACAAACCTCAGTGTATTCTCATTTGTCGAAGTTATGTCATCCACGATTGTCCCAACATTTCTTGGACGACGAAAAACGATTTTTTTCCGTCTCTCCCAGCAATTATCACATTCACATAACAAAACCCTCTCACCGGAAAAGCCTCTGCCTATCAAAAGTCTTCTCCCCTTTTTCACCTGAGTTAATCACGACTAGGATTTTTAATCGTATTAGGAATTTTAATTAAAGGAGATAAATATAATTAACGTTCATTTACTATTTTAACGGTTGACTTTTTAATGTTTAATTTGGTCAGATCAACCTAAAGTTCATAAATTTTATGGAGAGAAACAAAAGTAGGGAGGTGTATTCAAACAAATATTTGATATGATTTGAAGTGATTTGAGTTTTAGTGAGTTTTTAGGTATTTTAAAGTGAATTAGGAAATCCATGTGATTTGTTTTAAAATTCTCTACAATCCCACCTAAAACCATGAGATTTGAGATTTTGTATTTTTAACTAAAAAAATCCACTGAAATACCATCAAATCACCAGAAATCCACTACTTAAATATTTTCAATAACATTTGATTTCATGAAACTTTTTAAAATCACTAATCCAATAACAGTGGATTTTGTGAG
The DNA here is from genome assembly GCA_900406425.1 of Iberis pinnata. NCBI lineage: Eukaryota > Viridiplantae > Streptophyta > Magnoliopsida > Brassicales > Brassicaceae > Iberis > Iberis pinnata. The sequence continues at coordinate 10,743 of OVBE01008136.1, forward strand.
ACATTATAAAATTCTTGTTTGAATAACAATAGATTTATCATTTTAACACAAGTTCTTCCAAATTCCACATTCAATACACTCCCTTATAGTTTAATATGGCCATCGAACAATATTTTGATGTTAAAATTACTTTTTTCTACCCAATACAATACATTTCACGTATACTAATACTTTTGCATTTCCTTTTTAGACAAAGACACCATAAAATAAAAAGCAATGCTAGTATTCTCCAACTTCAACTAAAATATTTAATTTTTTTAACTAATTAAATTCCGCCACGAGATTATTTCAAAGAAAGAAAAAAAGCTACAACTATCATCATTTTATTTATACTTTATATGTCAATCACACAAAACTTAATTTAAAATATCGTAATAACAAGAGCCCCACACAAAAAAATTATCTAAAAACTAGGGCTGGAAATAAAAACCAAACTGAAATTTTCGAACCGAAATTTTTCGAACTGAACCGTACCGAAATATTTTATGTAAATCGTTCGGCACAAAAAAAAAATTTGGGTAACAAAACCGAACCGATAACCGAAAATAACAGAAAAAACAAAAAAAACCAGAAAAACCGAACTAAAATATGTGAAAATAACAAAAAAATAAGCAAAAATTAACGAATTTCATAAACAAAAATTGAACCAAACCGAACCGAAACGAACTGAAATTTTTTTGGTTCAATTCGGAACACAAACCGAAAAACCGAAATAACCGAAAACTGAAATTTCTGACCCGTTCCGAATCGAACCGACCCGATTCCTAGCCCTGCTAAAAACAATCCATTTTACACCTTAAAGATCTGAGGACAAAACCGTCTTTACAAATACAAAACTAAAATCCCCATAATACCCTTCATACAAAGATAAGACTATATATTAAATTAAACACGTGTCACTTACCCATCCCAGCTTTTTTTTTCTTACGTGTTTATGACTAGACTTGTAGGACCCACTCAGCATCCCGACAATAAAATTTATAAATTTATAAAATTTCTCTTTCATCAAATATATAATTTCGTCGTTTCTTCTTCTCTTCATTTCTCTGAGATTTTTTTGGGCTATCTGATTAGCGACGACGATAATGGGAATTCTCAATGACGACGCCGTTTTAATCGAACCGGGTAAAATCTCCGGCGATCCAAACATCGTTACCGTTAATTGTCCTGATGAATCTGGTTTAGGTTCAACTCTTTGTAGAATCATCCTCGAATTTGGTCTCTCAATAACTCGAGCTGGTAAAAATCAAAATTCAAATTATATTTTTGTTTATAAATTTCATGAAATTTGATTTGATTTTTGCAGATTTTTCAACAGATGGTCGATGGTGTTACATTGTGTTTTGGGTTACTTTTGATAATAAAATCGATTGGGAAAGTTTAAAGAATCGATTATTATTAGCTTGTCCTTCTTGTTTAGGATCTTATTATTTTTCAGTTTCTAAACCTCCTTCACTTTATCTTCTTAAATTCTTCTGTCGTGATAGAAAAGGATTGCTTCATGGTATGTTTTTTTGTTTATTATTGTGTTTTTTATATGTTTCTTGAGTTTAATTTTGTGTGTGATTTTTTTTTGTAGATGTTACTAAAGTTTTAACAGAGTTAGAGTTTACAATTCAAAGAGTTAAAGTTATGACAACACCTGATGGAAGAGTTTTGGATATGTTTTTCATTACTGATGCTATGTGAGTTGTTTCACTTTTCACACATAGAAGAAGAAACATTAGCTCGGGGCTAGTTCTGGGCATAGCGAAATGAAACATTTATTTGTTTAGAGCTTCGTGTTTTATAAGTCGTGATTTTATATTTTATAGGCCCTAAAACTTAGAGCATTGCCAATCTTAACCCATTTTTTACTCTACTCCAATTTGGATAGGGGTGTCAAACGTCCAGTCTGCGTCCATTTGGCCTGCCCCGCAACGGGTCCAATTTTTTTGACCCGTGGCGGGTTAACGTTTTGCGGACATTTTATATATTGTCCAAGTCCACGCTCACAGATTTTATGGTTTAGCGGGTTGGCCCGCAGACACTATATTTATAATTAGATTATGTAAAAATTAAAATAAAAATGTATAAATTTTTAATTTAGCAACTTAATTTGAAAAATAATTTAGATATATTTTCTTGTAACTATTTTAATTTTATATACTGAAATTTTATTAGATAGATTATAATTTATAATTAGTTACTTTTTGTTTAAATTAGTTGTTCGCAGACCGCTCCGCCAACCCGCGGACAAAAACCCGTCAAACCCGCGGTCCGTGATGGGTCAACCCGTGAGACCCACTTTTTTCATGGAAAATTTTTTTTATGTCCAAGCCCGCCCATTGCGGTCCGGGTTGGGCCTATCCCGTGGGTTTTAACCCCTCTAATTTTGGAGTTTGGAATATAATATGTTCCAAAACCATTCCATATTTTACTCTATAATCCATTTTGGAGTAAAATATGCTCCAAAACTATTAAATTTATTACTCCAAAATGGGGTAAAAAATTAGATTAATCCACAAATGGAGTAAAGTTATTTATGACTTTATTTTTTACTTCATTTTACACTCTAAAATAGAGTTACACCAAAAATAAAGGAGTTGGGTTGGAACAAAATCAACTAAAAAATGAAGTTTTACGTTGGAGATGCTTTTAAAGTTTTATATATATAAAGGTTTGTTAAAAAAATTATGGCAAAAAAAGTAAATAGATGAAATATTGGCTTCGATTTGTTCAATTTTGTTTCAGGTCCCAAAATTTAAAGGCCAGTCTTTCATTAGCTTAATGTTTATTTTTTTGGTCTAAACTTGTGTTTGTGCAATAGGGATCTACTTCATACGAAACAAAGACAAACCGAAACGTGTGATCATTTAACAGCTGTGCTTGGTGAACATGGTGCTACATGTGAGCTTGAACTTGCTGGACCTGAATTAGAGAATTTGCAACGATTCTCTTCTCTTCCACCTGTGGCTGCTCATGAGTTGTTTGGTTCATCAGATGGATCTAATGTTACAACATCTACTTTAAACAAAGCGGTTCTTACGGTTGATAATCAGTTGAGCCCTGCACATACATTGCTTAAGATTCATTGTGTTGATCAAAAAGGTCTTTTCTATGATATCCTCAGGACTTCTAAAGACTGCGATGTACATGTACGTTGTTACACTAATCTCTCTAACTTATTTGAACATATTAGTATTTTTAGTTTTATATTGGATAATCCGTGCAAATCCGACTAATTACACAGATATGCGATTTATACCCGAGTCTTTTATAGACCCAGGGCCGGTCCTGAAATTTTGTGAGCTTTGAGACAAAATTAAATATTGAGTCTAATATTTCATCTATTAGTTTTTGTGCCCTGTAGATTTTTTTAAACACACCTATATAGATAGAAAGAGAATTTTAAGATTTGGGGGCCTGTAAATGAGGGCAGACTTATAAAATATGGGGTTATAGGCTGATGTTACATTTGCCTATGCCTAGGACCGACCCTGTATAGACCCGAGTCTTAGTTATACTTGAATCTCTCAAATTTACCTGAGTCTTAGATAGACCCGAGTCTCAAATAGGTCCGAGTCTTTTCTGAGATTATATATTAGCGCGGTAAATATTTTTTTTTATAATATTTTCCTACCAAAGATTTTTATTATTTCAGTTTGGTTGCTATTACAAATTGAAGTTAGAATTGATAGGTTTTGTTCATTGGTTTTGGTTGAAAGATTTGTATAACTAAAGAAGTACTTTGTGTTCTTGATGTTCAAGATTGCTTACGGAAGATTCTCATCAAAGGTTAAAGGATATAGAAATCTAGAATTGTTTGTTCGAGGTACAGATGGAAAGAAGATAGCTGACCCGAAACATCAAGCCAACTTCTGTTCTAGGCTTAAAGAGGAAATGTTGTGTCCTTTGCGTGTAATAATCGTGAACCGAGGACCAGATTCTGAGCTATTAGTAGCTAACCCTGTTGAGCTATCGGGTAAAGGAAGACCACGAGTGTTCTACGATGTTACACTCGCCTTGAAATCACTCGGAATCTGCATTTTCTCTGTAAGTACATCGTGTATTTCAGACATAGCCGATCTTGATTCCAAACAGAGTTGCGGTTAACCTTTTTAATAAAATTATGCAAAAATAACATCATTTGTTGATAAAGAAATATGAAAATTTGAAAGTAACATAAATTTTTCATTTTAGATTGCGGCTTTTAATATTTTAGGACCGATCGAGATGTATATTGAGTTGATTGATCTTGAATTGGTGTTTATTGTAGGCCGAAATTGGAAGGCATACGACTTTAGAACGACAATGGGAAGTTTATAGATTTCTATTGGACGAAAGTCGTGATTTTCCTTTGGCTAGTCTCAATGCACGAAATCAAATAGTGCATAGAGTTACAAATACACTTATGGGTTGGTGAAAATGAACATTATTCCTACTCAATCGTCCATATAGTCCAAAAGATTTGGTCCCATGAAAAGTGAAAGCAAGAAGAGACTATGAGCAAATTGCTTTGTAACTTCCATTGTCTCTTTGCTAAGGAAAAATCGAATCTTACGACCTTTTCTTATGTCTTGGAGCGTTCACTAGGTGGTCGTTTCATGAGAGAACACAGACTCAAATGTGTTGAATAAAGCTATGGCTTTTAAGGTGGACTCAAGCTTGGTCCTGTGCGAGATATGTATGGAAAATAGGAAGATAGTTTCCTCTTGTTTTTGTTTTGTTTTGTTAGTATTAATTTGGGATGTATTTTTAATTTTTTTTGTTATAACTAGAAGTTGTGTATATATATGTATCTCGATGGCTTTGAATTTTTAAAATTCGTTTTCACAAAGTTTGACTTTAAATTTTTTTTTTTTTTTTTTTATAACTAGGAAGTTCTGGGCTGAAGCCTGTAATCTTCCTAGACTCGAGACAAGAGCATGTTATATGGTTTCTTCTCAATCGTTACTCGAACTTGTAACCTCTAGGCTTTGTCTAAGATCTTTTTCCAAGTGAGCTATGATGAAAAAAACTTTCTTTTATCAAAGATATGTTCACATTTAACTTATTTAGGCTCAATTTCTTTTTAAAATAGAACTAAATCAACTAAATTTATAATATCCAATTTATACTCCTATTTAAAGTTTTTGCATGCTGTTTAATAAAATACAAAAACATCATTTGATTTATCTGATTTCTATAAAAAACACATTAATTATAGTCAATCTAACCAATAAAAAATGATTCTGCAAAATATTAAGGATAAATAGTTTTAAAGTTTTGCATAGAAACGCGAAAACATTAAATAATTTAAAACAATTTTTTTTTCTAAAACATCAATTACATTGATACGGAGGAAGTATTTATTGTCAGTAACATGAGGTTATATAATTATTTATAATCAAATTTTAGTAATATATAATACAAAGTAAATTTTTAATCACTGAAAAAAAATCATTTTTTTTTTTCATATTGAGGCTCAAAGTTGACTATGGTCTTAATAGTTTATACCTTATATACAATTGTCTCCCAGAAAGTTTGCATACTTTAACTATATTTTCTTTTGTTGTTGTTGTTGTCACAACTGTTTTTTTTTATAATTAAGTTTATATAGTAAGTTTACTTAAAAAAACTAACTTTTACCAAAGAGAATATGTTCACATTTAACTTATTTAGGCTCAAAGTTTTTTTTTTCCACTAAAACTAAATCAACTAAATTGATAATATCCAATTTATAATTATTTTCACTAATATGAGATTTTATAATTATTTGGGGAAATAATCTATTTTCCCACCATAATTTTTATATACCGATATTTTTCACAAAATCACATCTTAATTTTATTTCTCTTTGATTTTAACTTTTGATATATAGTTCTCATAATTAGAACTTTAAAATCTAATTATCCACTAATCATAATATAAAAAAAATTTTAGCCATAAAAATGATTAACTCGTTGATTAAATTATGATCCATATGAGTGAGAAATTCAATTTTATGGATAAAAGGCTTTATATATTACGATCAGTGGACACTTAGATTTTTAAGTTCTAATTATGGGGAAATAGGTATCAAGAGTTAAAATTAAGAAAAAAATAAAATTAGGATCTGATTTTGTAACAAAATATCGGTATATGAAAGTTTATGTGGGGAACTAGATCATTTTCCCTAATTATTTTGAATCAAATTTCAGTAAAAAATAATACAAAATATTTAATGACCGAACCAAGATATCTTTTCATATTGAAGCTCAAAGTTTACTATGGTCTTAATAGTTTATACCTTATATACAACTATAACCAACAAATTCAAAATTTTTAGTGATTTTGACGTTGTTGTAAAACTACGATCAATTAATGCATAGTGATAATTAACAACTTTTAACTCATTGTAGTTTTTTTAGAGACTCTATAAAATCATACTAAAGGAAATTTTTAACTTTGTCAAACTGGAAAAAATTCATGGACTATAACCCACTAATTCAAATATTTTAGTGATTTTGACGTTATTGTAAAACTACGATTAATTAATGCATAGTGATAATTAACAACTTTTAACTCATTGTAGTTGTTGTAGAGACTCTATGAAATCATACTAAAGGAATTTTATACTTTGTCATACTAGAAAAAATCATGGAATATATAACCCACTATTTCAAAATTTTTAGTGATTTTGACGTTATTGTAAAACTACGATCAATTAATGCATAATGATAATAAACAACTTTTAACTCACTGTAGTTGTTGTATAGACTCTATGAAATCATACTAAAGGAATTTTATACTTTATAAAACTGGAAAAAATCATGGAATATATAACCCACTAATTCAAAATTTTTAGTGATT
>OVBE01008137.1:0-17555 GCA_900406425.1 Iberis pinnata
CCAATCACCATCAACATGGTTCTTTTTCACTTGATAAACAAATTCGTACAACATAAGCATTTGCCTATCATTTGTAACAAATATAGGAGGAGCACCTTCATGCATATGTTGTAATATACGAGCTAGTAAGATGGAACATATTTCCAAAGTAAGTCAAAATCATTACATTCATCATGCAAAACACCCATCTATAGAACTAGAATTTTTCCTACATGAGTACTAGCAACATATATTCTTAAAACATGAAAAACATGAATCATCATGCAGAAGATAAGAAGATCATATTTATTTTTGAACATACTTCATTTAATATTTGTCACACTTAAGATTTTTGGTGAAGACCTAGTCATCTGTGACAAATTAAATTAGAGTTTGACATACTTCTCACCTAATTAAGGGAGTTTGCTAGCATCTCGTAGATTTGCTGCACATACTTAAACTGCCACTTTTACAAAGTAATTTATACGAAAATCACAAACTTCATGTATGTTTCAGATGCTTATAATTCTTTATACACATTGCTAGTTCTTTTGATTGATCTGAGTAATATAGTTGTATTCCTAGTTTGAAAAATATTTAATTTAACCACGTAAAAAATTACATAATCTTTGTTTATATTTTTATGGTATATTTTATAAACATTGGTAAACGTAAGCATTATAAGATTAATATATTATCTTATGGGGGTTTATAAAATTTTTCAATTAGAAATGGTAAATTTCAAATTCAAACTGAAAAAATCTATTCATATATTGTACATTGTTTTTTCCTATTTTTCTTTGATATTTTATTTAGATTTAAATTAATCATTTATGCTTGCACTATATAAAAAACATATTATACCAAAAATATTATTTTATGTTAGATATATTTTTAAAAATATTGAAATAAATTGTTTCGTCGAGAAATTATTGAGATCTTTATTTTAAAACAGATTAAGAAAATCAATTTCACTTAAATTAAAAGAAAATATATATACTATAAGATGAATTATCTGTCAATGAGTCTAAAATAAGGTAAAAAAGTAAATAAATTATTTACATATGTAGGCCATCAAAGATCTCGTTGTTGTTGGACATGAAGCCCACTCTGTCACATACACAGTTAGATCTCCATTGACTCTTTACAAATCATGAGTCATATTTGATAGGTTGAGAAAAGAAAAGGACCATATACGTGCATGTTTGGTTGAATCTTTAACCAGTTCGATAAGGACATCTCCATTTTAGGATATAATGGATCTTTTAAAATAGTTATTAAAGAATAAAAGGTCAGAAAAAAATTAAATATATAAAAGATTGGTATATACGATTCTACATTAGCAAATTGTAGAAATTTATTAGAATTCCCTATCAGTCAGATTGTGTTTGGTTGGAGAAAAAAATAATAAAAAAATATGTGCTCTCTTGCTTTCTTTCTCTTTCCCTCGTTTTTGCATATATCTCTTGGTCTGACTTTGCCTTTTCATTTGCATATAATCTATTTTTTTTTGTTTTTTTTGTTTTTTTTAAGAAATTATGTGAAGTTTCTGCCAATGGAAAAGAATTATAATTAATTGAGATTAGAGCTTTTAAGTTAGTGAAAATATTATTAAAAAATTGTTAGGATACCCAAAAAAGTATTTATTGATGGAGGTGGTCTAAGTTGTGACATGATAAGCACGATAAATACATTTTTCATCAAGACTGTAGGATATGGGCCCAAAAGCTCTGTAGGATATGGGCCCAAAAGCTCCCCAGGCCCATCAACGCGAAGGCCTTGAAGAAGAAGGCGAAGCAAAAGCCCATCTCTCATGCGCGGCGAGGCACGTGGACCCGCCGGCATAACAGTACACCTAAAGGCTATATCGCCGGATGAACAGAAGACCTAGCCGACCATTCATAATGATGACGAGACGAATATAAATAGAAGACCACCCCGAAGCGGAAGAGGGTTGGTTTTTAGAGAGAGAAATTTCTAGATAGAAGTCATACCTCATTTCGACGACTCAACACCTTTTCTTCTTAACTCTTTCGACGCACTAAATTCCTGTAAAGAATTTTTAAGCGCGTCGGTACTGTCGACTCGCCTATAATCGACGAGTTGTAATCTTTCTTCATCAAATACGAACTCAAATCTTTGGATCGACGATCCTAGATTCAACAATTGGCGACTCCGCTGGGGACTTTTTATAAAGAAAATAAAGACGCACCAAAGACATGGCAACCACTAGCAAGTTGGATGATCACATACTTATCGAAGACATAACGCATCTGGATGGCCGAAGCAACGAGAACGCCGAGCCAAAGACGCCAACGAGACCGCACGATAGGATCCCAGGACTGCCGACACAAGAGGAAATGAACAAGACGCTCATGCGTCGATTGGAAGAGCAAGAAAACGAATCACGCTAACTGAGAAGCAAGCTCGAAGCCGTAATGACGGCAAGCTTGAGAAGAGCCAAGTTGGATGTCCTAAATAGAAATCTGTTCGGGACTGCGAACGTAACCACACCGCTCAACAGAACACATCAAGACTAATACACCGACCGCCGTGCAGAGATGACGACGACTCAGAACGCCTCCAGCCCGAATGACGAGATAAGAGCACTAAAGGCCCAACTACGAGAAATGAGCTCACTGGTCCATAGGGCGACGAGCTCGGCTCCAGAAATCGAGCGAGTCGTCGAAGAAAATCAACGCACCCCATTTACTAAGAGAATCACCGAGACCAAGATCAAGCACACCGCGAAGATCAAGTTCCAAACATTCGAAGGAAACACAGACCCAACACACTACATGACCGCCTTCACCATCGCAATGGGACGCGCTCAATTCACCTACGAAGAAAGGAACGCAAGACTCTGCCAGTTGTTTGTAGAGAATCTGAGTGGAGCCGCGCTCTCTTGGTTCTCCCACCTCGAAGCCCGGTCCATTGACAACTTCCAGCAACTATCCATGGCCTTCATCAAGCACTACTCCATGTTCATGGAGAAGAAAACCTCCACTTCCGACCTATGGTCTCTAAGCCAAGGGCCTCGAGAATCGCTGAGGACGTTCGTAGAACGGTACAAGGAAGTTGTCTCGAAAGTGGCGATCTCAGACAAAGCCGCAATAGCCGCACTGAGAAATGCCCTATAGTATGAATCCAGGTTCCGCGAAGAATTGTTGTTGAACCAACCACAAACGCTGGAGGACGCACTGCATAGAGCGAACCGATTCATTGAGATAGAGGAGGAGAGAGCGGCGATGTCCCGCAAACACACCAAAGCTTATCATGGGAATGAAAAAGGAGAACAGGTCGAACACCGCCAGTTCTATGAAGGACAAACAAAGCAAGATAGAGGCAATAGGGGCGCGGACTACCTAGTAGAAGAGCGCAAACCAACGACGTACCAAAGAAAAGACGACGATAGGAACTCGTACTGCGAGTTCTACAACCAACAAGGGCACAGCACGGCCGACTGCCGTCATTTGAAGGATACACTCCTAAAGAAGTACCAAGAAAATCGGGGACGCGATGGACAGCGACGAGCGAACCTGTATCCACCTCGCGGCAAGACAGAACGCTCCCAAAATTGCCCCCCAAACAAGACCGAGAAATGGGCGGCAGGCAGCAGAGACAGCCGGTCGACAAGGATATGGCCCCGCCCCGCCGACACAACAATAACGAAAGAGCTGAAGACATCCCCCCACCGCGACGCCGCATAAACATAATCCTGGGCGGCCTCAAAAGACGCGGTGATAGTATCCGCACCATAGCAAAGCCAGAGAATCTAGTCCTAAACACGAGAGGCGCAACGATCAGCAAACAAATGAGGCACGAGCCAATCCGATTCACCGTATCGGGATCAACGGCACGGTGAAGGACTTCATCCTCATCGAGCTTATCATTGGTGATTGCAAAGTGACCAGGACTCTCGTTGACATAGGCAGCTCTATCGACATAATCCTCAAGAGCACTCTTCAAAATATGGAGATCAGCGAAGAAGCGATCAAAAAAATGACGCAGTCCCTTACCGGCTTTAGTGGAGATTCGGTAGAGACCGTCGGAACCATCAAACTCCCAGTCCGAGCCGATGGAAGCATCACTACAACAAAGTTCCAAGTGGTCGGCGAGCACCCAATCTTCAACGCCATCTTGGGAACCCCATGGCTCGCAGCTATTAAGGCCGCAGTCTTGATCTTCCGCCAATGCGTCAAGATCCCAGTGACGAGGGGGACAATGACCTTAAGAAGCAACCAGCGAGTGGCAAGAATGTGTTTTATCGCGGAGCATAAAGCCCGCAAAAGCAATGAATTATAGCAACTACTGTTGGGACACGCCAACAGACCGGACATCCCCAAAGAGCGCATGACGATCAACGAGCAACATTATGAAACAATCGATCATGTTAACATCAAAGCAGAGAACCCAGATCGGTACGTAGGCATCAGCCATGAGCTCGACGAAACCATTAAAGCCGAGTTGATCAGTTTCCTCAAAGAGAACTCCAACTCATTCGCTTAAACGCTTGAGTCCATGACCGACATCGATCCCAGCATCACCTACCACGAGCTCAACATCGACCCGATGTTAAAACAAATCTGACAGAAGCTTCGAAAGCTGGGCCTAGAGAGAGCGCAAGCGGTGAACGATGAGGTGGAAAATCTACTACGCACCGAATCCATTGCAGAAGTTAAGTATCCTGAAAAGCTAGCGAACCCAGTTGTAGCAAAGAAGAAAACTGGAAAGTGGCGGGTCTGCGTCGATTTCACCAACCTGAACAAAGCCTGCCCAAAAGACAGCTACCCCTTGCCACATATAGACCGCCTCGTCGAGGCGATAGCTGGAAATGAACTACTCTCGTTCATGGACGCATTCTCAGGATACAACCAGATAGCAATGCACCCCAACGACCGAGAAAAAACGGCCACAAAAAAGACAGCTACCCCTTGCCACATATAAACCGCGTCATGCCATTTGGATTAAAGAACGTTGACGCGACGTATCAGAGGCTAGTCAACCGTATGTTTGCTGATTTGCTAGGGACGTCGATGGAGGTCTATATCGATGATATGCTCGTCAAATCTTTGTCAAAAAGGACCACATAGCGCACCTACGCTCCTGCTTCACCATCCTCAACAAGTACAAAATAAAGCTCAACCCGACCAAGTGCACGTTTGACGTAACCTCCGGCGAATTCCTCGGATACATCATCACACAAAGGGGAATAGAGGCAAATCCAAAGCAAATAAGGGGAATAAACGCCCTCATTACCCTTCGTTTATAATAAACTCCAGTTCACTTTAGACTCTGCGCAAATCAAACAAAGCCGAGACCGATCTCGCCGAGGTAACCCTCGTAAATAATAATTCAACCAAAGCCGAGACCAATCTTGCCGAGGTAACCCTCGCAAACATTAATTCTATCAAAGCGAACAAAGCCGAGCCCAGTCTCGCTGAGATAACCCTCTCAAAAATAATCAAAAGCCGAGCCACGCGCTCGTAGTGACGTTCTAGCTAAACGATCACTATGGGAATAAGGAAAAAATTAATACGCAATAACACTTACACCAGAAAAGCCAAGCTAAAACCTCGCACGTTCCAGCAAACGATGACTACACTAATAAGTCGAGCCCAGACTCGCAAGATCATCGACGAGCTGGAACACACGGATAAGCCGAGGCTAACGCAGCCTCGTCCCAATTTAAAAGATAAGCATAAGCCGCAATAAAACAAACTAGACCAAAGCTCTTAGTCGAAAGACACGGTGATACATTAAGAATAAGTCTTTACAAGCCACAAACGCGGCCAAATGACAAAAGAACAACAAGAAAAGAGATAAAGAAAACAGAGAAAAACAAGGGGCTAAGCTACGCCATCATCTGCTTCACCATCTTTAGCCGCCTCGTCGTTTTCCCCAGCAAGCTGGATCGACGAACCCTGATCATCGACTGTCTAGACAAACACCTCCGGCGGCCTTATCGGGCAAGCAAGGTCTTCCGCGGTAAGTTCGAATACCTCAATCAAATCTCGAGCCTTTTGCTTCTCGTCAAGTTTCTCTACGAGAGAATCGCAAAGAAAATCAGGGACCGTACCGCCGAAGCCGACCACCATGCTAAAGAGGTCACCAGCCTTCGCGAAACAGGCATTGGCCTCGTCCAGCGGACGAGCCTCACGCATTCCGTCCAAGTGTTTTCGAATCTTCTCTAACTGAGCATCGACAGAAGCAACCCAAGTTACCTCAGCCTTCGCAATAGCCTGCTTGACTAGAGAATCGAGTTTCCTGATCACATGCGACCTCTCTTTGTTCGCATCATCGTAGCAAGTGGCAAGCACTCGATTATCCTCAATAAGCCTCTTCATTTCGCGTTCCAAACCCTCATTGCGAACAGCGAAACCATCCTTTTCAACCTTCAACGCATCGCATTCTGCCTCGGCAGCTTTCGTGATCGCGTTAGCTCTCTCGGCCATAGCAAACGCGTTGGTTGCCTGCGCCTCAAGCATCTTACCCACTTCAGCCAACTTCTTTGCGGCCTCCTTCTCGCCCCAATACAGTCGGATATACTTATCCGCATTCTCCCGGTTAGCTATAGCAGCCTCGCGAGCAACTCGCATCTTTGCTCTGAACCACCTAAACATGTGTTTCGCCATCTGACCAGTCTGCACAAACAAAGGCATATTAACGAGGGTCGACGAACAGACAGCCTTATAAGAAAACTTACCCTAACATAAGACGAGGAGAACTCGTCGAATATCTCGTTTGATCGATCCTGCGTTGTCGATGGATTGGGTGCGGCGAAAGGGATCAGCTGACTCACGAGCTCTCCGCAAGCGATAGGATTCTCGTGCATCCTAAGCATATCGTCATAATGAAAACTGAAGGGAAGCCTCTAAACATCCTCCAAATACTGCGACTCGCCACGATCCGAAGCCTTATCTCCCGTGCCTTTGAAACTGTTTCCATCGATCCCATCTCTAACCTCCTGATTGCCATGCTTATCGACGTGAATAATAGAACGATCTTCAATCCGAAGCTCGTCAATAGCAACCTCAGCGTTCGCAGCAGGGAGCGACTCAGTTGGCACCTCGTTCAGCGGAGGAGCTTCAGTGGTTTCCTTAATTACCAGAGTAGCATTAAAAGCCTTTTCTGCGCCCTGAAGTCATCAGCTGCAGTTCGTTTCCTCTTTGGTGAAGCCTGGAGAACTCTCTTTCCAGCAGCCTTCTCGGATAACGCGGCCGCAGCAGCCGCCTTGATGGGATTTTCTTCCACGACTTTCTCCACCTCAGCAACTTTCTCCTCCGTGACCTCCTCGTCTGCGTTCTCGGCATCTTCGGCAGCCTCAGGAACCACCACAGTTCGCAGCAATTTGGCCATGGCTCCAGCTTGTTTTTTCAGAGCCGCAACTCTCAACTCCTCAACAAAAGACACCGACATTTGCCTTGGTTTAAGTACTGGACAGCGATCCCAATCAACTGAAGACACAGAATGGGCAAGTCAATAACGACGCAGAGTAAAGAATTCCGACGAACGCAGTAATACAACGCACCTTTAGCAAAGATAGGTCGACGCTGACTGATTTTCACACGAGTAATGTCCTGCCCCAGCGTCAATCCTAAGCTTTGGATCTTCTTGATATTGTCGAAGAACCTAGGAGAATACTTCTTGATAGGCAAATGGCGATCTGCAATCAAAAGACGAACGTATTAGTATGAACTAAGTAAAATACGAAGGCGACATGAGTCTCTACCAACACATATATTCTATCTCATGGAATAATTGTAGACACAAGAAGGGACGGACGCGTCGTTGACTTTCACATAGAACCATCGACGATGCCAATCCTAAATCTTCCCCAGCACCCCACCGACGACTCTATATTGATTCTTCCATGACACATAGAACATTCCCAACGGGTAGCAAACTTTGCCTACCATTCCCGTGCCGGTAGATAACTTCGTCGCATCGGTAAAGAACGCGGTACAGACGTCAACCCCAACCTCAGCCGCCAAGAACAGCATACCTACCAAGGTGCGAATAGACGCGACCGTATGGTGTGAGATACTCATACGACGCTTCGTGCACTAAGAGACAAACACCTTCGGAATTAGTAACCATAGTGGGGCACAGGCGAAGTAATCCTAGAAGACAGCAAAGTAACCTTGCAGAGGATCCCACGGTCTCTCCCTCGGGCTTGGAGACCGGAATACGAGGTTGGGGTCGGTAAAGCTGCACGCGATCGAAATTTTCTGGAGACGTGCCTTCGTCATTATCGAGGGTATAATTCCAGTCATGTCGTCAATGTCTGAAGGAGGAAGAGCAGTCGCACCTTCCCCATCTTGCTGAGAGACGAAGGACTCAAAAGTAGGTGTCGACGCACTCTGCGTGGCGTCGCCACCTGGAGGGATTTTCTTCCTAGATTTGGGAGGTCACACTGTAGCGCATCTTTTCGCAAGCATTTCCGTCCTCACAGTCAGAGGAACCATATCCATCGGATCATCCTGCGCAGCATTACCACACGACTCCTGTCTTATCGATAAGGGTATCACGTCAATATGATTAGTAGGTGAGGTCGTCCTACTGACAACCTCGACCTGTTGCTCTGGCGCGTCCTTTACTGATTCTGCGACCCCATTTCCGTCTGATGAGGTACTTGTAGTAGGATCTGTTCGACGAACCGACTCGCATGCGGACGATTCGACAGGCTGGCTCGACGATGCCTCCTCAGACGCACTGGTACTTCTTCCGACATCCAATTTCATGAGATCACAATCCATCACGACGAGAAGATATTAAAGAAACCTAGAGAGAGAGAGTAGAGAGAAGGAAGAACAAAAGAAAAGTACCTTAATCTGAAATGCGAAGTGGGAACGAAGAGGGAGCAAATGGGTATATATAGAAGAGCGACCGGAAGACGAAGCATCCCGATCAAATTTAACCAGGAGACGAAGCAGCAATCAAGGAAATTACCGGTAGACGGACCGGTAAAAAGACGGATGACCGGCTAGGAAAAGCTTATCCACGAAGCCAACAATCCTCGATCCCAGCACCGACCGTAAGAGACGCCAGGCCACCCTCGCGTGTTGCTTCAGGATAATGACGAGATAGACAGACACGCGACCAGGTGAGACTGGGCCCGAAAAATAGGCGTGTCCGCCGAACCATACTTATGTTGGTCTCGCCGAACTAGGGGGGACTTATTATAGGATATGGGCCCAAAAGCTCCCCAGGCCCATCAGCGCGAAGGCCTTGAAGGAGAAGGCAAAGCAAAAGCCCACCTCTCATACGCGGCAAGGCACGTGGACCCGCCGTCATAACAATACACCTACCACCTCTAGTGCGGCGAATAGTCACCTAAAGGCTACATCGCCGAATGAACAGAAGACCTAGCCGACCATTCATAATGATGACGAGACGAGTATAAATAGAAGTCCACCCCGAAGCGGAAGAGGGTTGGTTTTTAGAGAGAGAAAGTTCTAGAGAGAAGTCAGACCTCATTTCGACGACTCAACACCTTTTCTTCTTAACTCTTTCGACGCACTAAATTCCTGTAAAAAATTGTTAAGCGTCTCGGTATTGTCGACGCGCCTATAATCGACGAGCTGTAATCTTTCTTTATCAAACACGAACTCAAATCTTCGGATCGACGATCCTCGATTCAACAAAGACGTATATATTTAATCGGTTCTACATGGGGTTTACTCTCCTCTAAACATTCATAGTATGTTCTATTGATGTTTTGTACCGCTTTACACTAAATAAGATATGACTCTACAAGAATATCTAATGCAGATTTTCGTTGTGACAATCTCAATTTCCAAGAAGTATTAAAGCTTTCCCAAGGCTTTCATTAGAAACATATGCTTAGATACTCTTTGAACCCATAATATCTTCAGCACTTTTTCCACATATTAATTATATTAATAAAAATTCATATTTCAATGTTTCATTGGGTCAAATTGAAGAGTGAGCAATCAGAATACAATTGCAATATCGTTGTTTGTACTAGATAGATATATATAGACTAAATGAATTCACTTTAGAAGTTATGAAGTTCCTTCATAATTTATGAACATAAGGTGGATTATAATTTGACCGAGGTGTATATGGATTTGATAGCTTAGATAAAGAAAATATTTTATGGGCTGATTTTCCCTATCAAATGATCGACATGCGCATGGATAATTATATTATATATTCGAGAAAATACAAAGACCACACGTTATGTTGCTATAACAAAATCTTACAAGATTTCCTACAGAGCTACAACAAAAACTACATAGATTGATTAAAGGCAATAAAAGTATTCAAGACTAGTTTCAAGAGTTAGGATCTCTAACGCTCAAAGATAGCATTGATGTGGATCAAAAAGCAATCATAGCCAGATTTCTTAATGGACTAAATAAAGAGATCGAAGACATACTGTATGTGAAGAGAAGGGTAAAAAAATATAACTATGTAAAAGACGCTAACTGCCAACCATGAAACAAGAGATAGAACTAAGTTTTTTAGTTTTACTAATGTGTGATGTGCAATGTTGTATGGGCTATGGCACGAAAAATTATGCAAATGAGCGTAACATTCCAAACCTAGGCCATTTGAAAAACTGATTTGTTTTAAAAGAAAAGAACATGAAGTCCAAAAGGTTTTAAAAGAAAGAAACCCTAACTTTCTTTCATCCTTCTCTATTTAAAGAACGTTTGTGAAGGAGAGAGGAGACACCCACATAAAGAAGACGAATCCCTAGCCGCAAAACAGACACAGTTCCTAGCAGTCTCACAAAGCATAATCAATGGATGAGTAAAAGATCTCTGATTGCAACGAAACGTTTTGGGTAAGTATTTCATACTCTGAAATATCTCCTCGCGAAAGTAGAGCATCATTTGGAGTTATATAATGAGAATTATTCCTTTTTTACTGAGAGGTGTCTGTACAGAGCGGATGTGTGACCAGTCAGGGAAGATACTACCTTTAGATGGGTAAACGTTGTCTCATCAGGATGAAATGAAATCTTCGGGACGCATGGATCTTCGATTTAAACGGTGGGATCAAAACCTTAACAGTTAGTTTAAGAGTTAATCATTCGTTTCTGAATGTCATCTATTCTGCCAGTTTTCCAGATATGTTAAGTTTAGGGTTTAAGATTATTTGGACCACCTAAAGGACTAGGCTTGCTCTAATATTTTTTAGGAAAGTAGTAGACATATGGATATGAGTCTCTGCAGGAGGAGAAGTGGTTTTGAAACTTATAGGGTTCAAAGGTTGGCTTCCAGAAATGAGGTTCAAAGGTTATAGAGAGCTAACCGAACCTGATGAGGTTCAAACGTCATTACAAGAATTACTAAATCTAATGGGTTCATATAGTTATCACAAGGATAATTGAACCCATTGATTTGTTTGAATGTTATAACCCGTATCCTTACAAGTTATCTGTTTGCTAATATCTATATTTCAGTGAACATAAATGATCTTTCCCCTGAGTGATTTATAACTCATCCCCTCTTTTTAACCTTTTCCATGTTTTAAAACGATTTTTACAAAGGAATAAAAGTTATGATAGCAATAGTCACATGCTGTCTCGCAAGCGGTGTTACAAGTTGATCATTCAATTGAATAATTTGGTATTTGTCAAATTTAACACTAATAAATAATTAGTTTAGTTATTTTCTTACTTTTTTGTTGAAAAAAATTCGATGTTAAATTCGTAAACTCTAAAATCGTAAAATCATCTTTTGCACCAAAAAATTTTAAATCATATTTCTGACAAATCCGCATGTTCAAATTTTCTTGCCAAATTTGAAAAATCACATTTTCTTGCTAGAACTTTAGAAATAAAGTTTTCCTTAAAATCGCATAAAACATTTGTTTCTTGCCAAAAACGAGATTTTACATTTTCACGCAAAAGCCGAAAGATCACATTTACCCATTAAAATTCTATAATCACATATTTCCACAAAAAATCATATTTTCATGCTAAAAAAAATTCAAATATTTCCTGTCAAAAAATGGGAGATAACATTATCAGCCAAAACCATAAGATTATCTTTTCCCATCATATTTTTTTTTCAAAACCTCAAATATCATATTTTCTCGTCAAAATCGCAAATTCATCATATATTCGCACTAGAAACGTAAAAGCATGTTTTCTTGTTAAAACTGCAAAATCAAGTTTTCATGTTAAAACTGCAAAATTACTTTTTCACAAAAATGGCAAAATTAAAATTTTTCTCCCAATAACACAAGATCACGTTTTCCCACTTACACCGTAAGAGCTATGAGAAAAAGATAACAAACCCTAGAACAATACTTGAAAAAAAACAAGTAAAAATTTGTCTTTCTCCAAGACACTATTGATTGTTTTTTGAAAGCCAAATAATAGACTATAATTTATTTAGTTTTGACGTATTTATTATTTTTCAGAATTGAAAATATAAGATAACAAAATTACAATCATACTTGTGAGAATAGGTCTGGTTCTTACGGTTAAGGTTTCTACTTGTTTCGCAAGAGAGTTAGTCAGCTTGTCATGTTCTTCCGAGTTCTTTTCAAGAGCCGAGAACATCTTCTTAATTTCCTCGAACACCGCAATGTTTGCATCGACGTTGACTGCGGTGACGTTCGTCGATGGAGTTTGCTCATTGTTTTCGTGTGGCGGAAGACCGTCGCGAGGCGGTTGGTTATTCTGAATTTCACTTGTCATGAATGAACTTGCGATTTGACGTAAAAAAAATCTCTTGTCCTCTCCTTCTAGCGCCAAACTGTGGGAACCCAGATAGCACTGTCAATATCAATTAGTTACAGAAAATCAGAGTGAACTCTAGCTTTCCAGAGATCCCGAATTTCTATGAGTCAAACAGGAATAAGATCAGAGTACGAAAATAAACGAATGAGTATGAAATTTGAAGAATATAAAATGGGGGAAAAGATGATTCTTATTCTTATTCTTGTGAACGTTTTACAATCAGGCAGCAGTTCCAACCTTAAGAACAACCGGTGAATATCCTAAAATTAACAGCGAAATCGCGAACTGCCTAATTGAGTCGCAACTCTCTAAAAACAAAATAAAATCCTAAATACCCTAAGTCTTTTGGTGTGGAAATTTGAACGTGTCTTGTCTCCTCCTTTCATCCTTCTTATATAGACTCCTTGCTTGTTCTTTTTCCTTTTTTGGTCCTCGATTCTTTAACGGAAACTTTCCTTTTCTTTGGCAGAAACTTTCCTTTTCCGAATTGCTTCCATTTTTCTATGGCTTGCGCAACAAGTTGTGACCGTCATCATAGTTAAGCCGGATTCTTGCCTAGAAACATAAGTGGGCCGTTTATCGCGTTTTAGGCCTTGTTGGGCCATCACACGGTTTAGGCGATTTTACGATTCTTATCGGCCAATTGGTCATTCGTGCGTCGATACGATATGGGCCTTACGACAAATTTACCATTACTGCTTCGTATGATTAAGAGATACGAACATATCCTTACGATCATTCTGGAGAATGATACCTTCGGTGGTTTAGCCATTTTATACGATTCGAAACTTATATGAAAGGACTTCCAAAACTTCCGCGATCCATAAATATTAATCGTATGGTCATGATATCCATACGAAGAGAATAAGTTTTACAATTTTAGTCGCAGAATTCTAATGGAATCTCGGAATGATACGATACAAAAGACGAAGGGTTCGAGAAAAAAACAACTCGTCAATCGGCGAGCTAAATTTACGAGATCCAGCTTGCCAATTGGCAAGTTGAGTTCGTAAGGTTCAGCTCATCGGTTGGTGAGTTGATCGTGTGTTTTGCGTCTTTGTGGGTAAGCGACGTACGGAGCTCAAGGAATTTGTCGGAAAGTAGTTGTCGTCGTTTCGATTTCATTGTAGCGTCTTTAGTTTTTTGCGATCATCGGTCATAAATAAACTATCTTGCCTCGTTAAAACCTTAGTAATACGAAAATCCGATGGGACAAACCCTTCTCGATTGAGGACAAAATCGTGCAGAGGTGGTTGCCTAAATTTCTGATAATCGTTACGCATCTCTTCCGAAACGTATTTCCGGAAGTTCGGTGGATATGTTTCGTTGGTCAGAATCACGATGATCCAGCTGAAGCATTAGTTTCATTATAACCATTTTTTACTCCAAAAATTATCTGCTTGAACAAAACATTCATTTGTACATATCGACAATTATTCTTTGATTAATAAATTTAACTTGTCAAAAAAATAAATAATATATATATATATAGTAGGACTTAATATAATATATTTATAAATTAAATAATAATTTATTCATGTATGATTCATCAAAAATGTTAATATTGTAGTCAAATTTAGTTGTAAATATTCTTTTTAAGTATAGTTAGATTTATTACTAAATGTGATTGGATAATCATACAATGACAACTTACAAAATATTCACTCCCTTTTTTGTCTTTTTAACTTCTTTGTTTAGCAAATCGACTTTTTACCTATGTATATATATTTTGCAATTAGATTTCACATTTGATGTTATAAAAAATATATGCTTCCTAATAGATCTTGTAAGTATCTAACAATGCCATATATAAAATACAAAATAATAAAATAATACCTTTATTTAAAATATAGATATGTCCAAAAAGAAATTTTAAAAATATAAAATATTTAGACACCTTCGTCCCTATAAAATCCAACACATTCCAACCCAAATACAATCAAAATCAAATAGAAAAACATGTCAAAGAGGATGGTGGAACTTTCTTTAATTTCCAAAGATTCTTTGAGGAAAACTACTTTCAGGAAAAGAAGAGGAGGTTTGATAAAGAAAGTGAAGGAGATATCAACTTTATGCGATATCAGAGCATGCGCAATCATTTACAACCCATTTGATCCTATTCCAGAGGTGTGGCCATCGAATTCCGGCGTACAAAATGTAATTTCAGAGTTTAGGTCACTACCAGAGATGGAGCAGCAAAAACATATGGTGGATCAAGAGTCTTATCTGAGACAAAGGATCAAAAAAGCATGTGAACAATTCAAAAGACAATGGAAGGAGAACCGTGAGTTGGAGATGACAGAAGTGATGTTCGGATCATTGATTGGAAATAAGGGGATGTTTTGTTTAACATTTTAGATCTTAATGATCTAGGTTATCTAATCGATCAATATGTTAAAAACTTAAACTGCAGGGAGGAGATTTTGCAGAATCCTAGTACAGAAAATGGTGAATCTTCTCAACAACAACACTTCCTTCAAGATCCTAATCGAAGTCAACAACAACAAATCTTTCATAATCCTAATCAAAGTCAACAACAAATGTTAGTGGAGATGAACCAAATGTTCCTTTAGTTGATCATACCAACTACAACCAACACCAAATACGCACCACTTCTACTGCTGCTAACTCTAGCACTACAAAACATATATGGTTCCTCTAATATGTTTTTTTAGATATCGTTGTGATGTCATTGAGATGTTTATTTTTCTTTATCTTGGTTTTATGTTATGATTCGACTTTTATTTGTCGTCTAAATCATTGTGGATTTTATTGAGATGCGACACTCTTTTTTTTATTTAATATAACTTGTTGGTTTAGTGATATGTTCAATCAAGTTACTTTTATTCGAACAATAAACTTAAAACGTGGTGCATTTGATTGTAAAATTTAAATTTCCATGATTACATCGAAGAATTTTTTTATGTTTATTATCAATCCAAAAGTTTTGATTAAAAACTTCTTGAAATTGTTAAAAGGATATATAAATAGATTCGGTGTAATAACCAAATAATTTGTCAATTCTCTCTAGAGTTTTACATATGATTTTTACTAACTAATAAATCTTTAATTACTCATATTCTTTTCACAATACAAATAATATACGAAAACTTAAAATTATATTATTTCTTTATAACGTCATTACATATGCATATATACTTTTGTTTTATGTAATGCATATTTGCATTTTGTCAACATGATATTGAATGTAATCTTCTAAACAAATAAATAAATTTGGATTAGTTCAAGAATGTATTCCAATATATACTTGTATTATCGTTAATATTTAGTAAATAATAATATATTGATGTAAGAATCACTACAATATAATTAATCTTGTGGTTAAAATTCTATAGTTGTAAATATTTTTTTCAGATATAGTAGGATTTAATATTCTATAGTTGAAAAATCTCTGCTTTATAATGAATGTTGTAAGTTTCTAACATTACGATGTTTAAGATACAAAAGAACATAATTAAAAGTTCTGAAAATGTATAGTTTACTAAGTCTTAGTTCACTTTTTGTTATACAAGTTAGTACGTCCCTAATAAAGATATGTACTTACATAAGTTTATACAATATAAATTTGACATTTTTCACAAAATTTGATCAAAATTTAAAAAAGTATTAAATAGTAAACATATTCTCAAACTTTAACCTACTCATAAAATCGAATTCTAGAAATCATCCTAAATGTCATCATGTTTATTGTAATAAAAGTGACTACAATGCTAATTTGGTATAATATTATCATAAGTTTTGCCAATAGTGAATATTTTAAAAAATAAATAAATTGTAAAATAATGCTTTTATTTAAAAATATATATATAAAGTCCAATACGTTTCAATCCAAATACAATAAAATCAAAGAGAAAACAAACTTTATATAGTATCACTTTATGCGCAATAATTTGTAGAGTGTGGCCATCGTATTTCGGGGTACAATGTCATTTAAGAATTTATGATGTTACGAAGATGGATCAACGCAAGAAGATGGTAGATAAAGAGTCTCATCTAAGACAAAAGATCACAAAAGTATGTGAACATTTCAATAAACAATGGAAGAAGAACCTGAAGATGGAGATAACATAAGTCATGTTTTAGTGTTTGATTGAAGTATGAGGATGTTTCGTTCGAAGATTTTGGATTTTAATGATTGAGGTTATCTAATCGATCAATATGTTAAAAAAATTTAAACAGCAGGGAAGAAATTTTGCAACATTTCGGTACGGAGTATGGTGAAACTTCTCAACAATAATAATTTCTTCAATATCCTAATTAAAGTCAACAACAAATATTTATGGAGATGAACCAAATAGGGTTTCCATTAGTAGATCATAACAATTACAACCAACACCAAATAACCAGCACTTCTGCTGCTGTTAGCTGTAGCACTACAAAATTATATATGTTTCCTTCTATAAATTTTTTTATAGATGTCAGCGTGACGCCATTGAGTTGTTTTTTTTTTTTTTACTTGTGGTTTTATATTATGATTTGTTTTTTATGTATTCTCTAAATCATTTTGGTTTTATTATTGAGATGCTAATTTGTTGATTTGATGATATGTTCCATCATTTTTTATACAATCAAGTTAACTTTATTATGTTTATTATCAATCTCGAACTTTTTTTAAGTTCTTAAATTTGTTAATGTGGTATATAAATAGATATTGTGTAATAACAATATAATTTGTCAATTCTCTCTAGAGTTACATATATAATTTTTACTAAATAATAAATTTTAAACTACTCATATTTTTCCAGTATACATATAATATCTTGCAATAAAATAATATATGCATTTTTTATGACATTCATATATATATATATATATATATATATATATATAT
>OVBE01008138.1:0-17554 GCA_900406425.1 Iberis pinnata
AAATTCAATATATATATATATATATATATATATATAATTAAAACAAAAATATTCATAAAAATTACAAAATATTATTAAAATCCTAAAATTGTAATTATGCAAAAAGATAAAAATATTCATTCTCTCCATCTCCTCGTTCTTCCTCCTCAACTCCTCATAATAACCCATTTCAGCTTGGGATCCCGATCCTGGGAAGCAATAATCAGCCATGTTCTCTAACCCGAACATCCGGCCCTTGGGACTTCTTTGTAGTCTGAAAAAAGCACAATATTATATTAGTATCAATAATATGCAATAGTATGTAATTAAATTTAAATATTATTTATCTGAGACACTAATTCATATATAATCTCTATAGGGATGTCGTCGCTTTCCCCTTTAGATGCCTGAGTAGACCGGATCTCCTCGATACGTCAAAAAAAATTAATATTTAATATGAATTAAATTTTAATAATATTAAAGATAAAGATTATATAATTCATATTATATACTTTATATCTTATATTATATACTCTAAAAACACAAAATATATTAAATCCATCAAAAAAAAGACTTCTCAAAAATCCTTAAATTACAAAATTTCTAAAACCTTAAAATTCTCAAAAAAAAAAAAAAAAAAAAAAAAANATTTCTAAAAAAACCCTAACATTCCTAAATCCATCAAAATTGTACAAAAACCTTAAATTCCTAAATTTGTAAAAACCCTAACAATCCCAAATTCATCAAATTTGTCAATCCACAATACAATTTAAGTCAATCAAACAAGCAAACAACCATAAATCCACTAATCAAACCTAAATCTATCAATAACATCTAATTTTCCCAAAATCTATCAAGTTTATAAACCGTAAAAATATTTTAAAAACCGACGGATTATCGACGACTGTCCGTCGGTTTTGAAAAGAAAAAAAATTTCGCACCTTTCCAAAATTTTTGGGAAAATTAAACGCGGAAATTTTTTTGACGGATATCGATGGATTATCGATGGATTGCATGTTGACGGAATCAACGAATTTCCTAAGAATTCGTCGATAATCCATCAATATTCCGTCGGTTTGTCAAAATATTTACGGTTCAGGGTTTAGGGATTCATATAGGGTTTAGGGTTCAATCTTTATTCGTAATGATAACACATTAACTCTTATAATGAATCATAGTAGGTTATAATTGATAACATATTTTTTACGTCCGAACTTTACCGTTGATCATCTTATATGTTATAAAAACTTTCGGTTATAACATGTTTTAGTGAAATGTTGTTAAAGTCATTTTGACTTATTTTTTTTTTATAGTATGAAACATGAATCAATCCATCATTTATAATCATGTATTTGAAAGATAAAATTGAAACACATGTTTAGAATTTCAAACCCCAAACCACGAATTTAGAAAAATCGCCAGATTATTGACGGATTTCTCCTATCCGTCGATAATTTGGTAAAATGAAAAATAATTTTCCTAAATGTATATATAAGTAATAAAAAGGGTTAATCATTTGGATTTGGGTTTAGGGTTTGATCTTTTAGTTTTTGGGGTTTGGGGTTTGGGGTTTTGAGTTTTGGGTTTAGAGTTTTAGATTTTCAAAAAAAAATTGTTCGAAACAAATTTTTATCGATATATATATGTCTAATGATACCATAACACATACATTAATGATATATACTAAAATTGCATATGTTTACGGTTTGAGTTTGGGGTTTTCCAAATTTTTAATCCATATATATCAAATGAAATTTTTTTTAAAAAATCAACGGATTATTAATCCGTTGATTTTTCTAAATTTTAGGTTTGGGGTTTGAAATCCATTGGTAAAATGAAAAATAATTTTGCTAAATGTATATATAAGTAATAAAACGGGTTGATCATTTGGATTTGGGTTTAGGGTTTGATCTTTTAGTTTTTGGGGTTTGGGTTTGGGGTTATAGATTTTCAAAAAAAATTGTTTGAAACAAATTTTTATCAATATATACGTCTAATGATACCGTAACACCTACGTTAAGAATATATACTAAAATTACATACGGTTTACGGATTAAGTTTGAGATTTTTCAATTTTTTTATCCATATATGTCAAATGAAAAAATTAACAATGGGCGTGTTTGGGATTTAAATCCGTCAGTTTCTCAGGTTATATTTTGGCATGTTTTCTTGTAGTGCTCAACCATCTTTTTGTGAATATGTACGGTTGTCTCTTTTGGTAGTTTTATTATTAAAAAATTTCCATTGATATAGCAGATTATCATATATACATTTACTACGTCTCGTCTTAATCCACATGTTACTAAAAATATTTTTCAGTATAATATTATGCTTAAATTCGACTAACTACACTACAAAAAAACAAGACAATTTCTGACCGGAGAAACCAACAAATTAAAATCAGTCAAAAATAGCTGACAGAAACCCGACGGATAAACGTTTGGTCGGTAAATTTACCGACCAAACGTTTATCCGTCAATGTTCCGTTGATTTTTTGGTTCCCATCGATATTTTTGCCATGTTTCATTTTCCAAAAAATTGGAAACGTGCCAAATTCAACTTTTTGGAAACCGACGGATGGTCGTCGGAAATCCGTCGGTTTCTCGGATATTAAAAAACAAGAAACTCTCTTTCTCCTCCACTTTCACGCGAAGAACAATGATTTCGTAGGGAGAAAACGTTTCAAATTTTTGATTTGTACCTAACATTGGGCGAAAGAAACTCAATGTAAGTTATACTAACTAGTTTTAGGCTTATTGTGTTGATTTTGTTGGATTTGAACGGTTAGTTTAGCATTTGTAGGAATTTTAGGTTTTTTTTTAGAAAGTTTAGAGATTTTGAAAAAATTGATGTTCTTGATGGATGTAGGATTGTTTAGTGGATTTATGAATTGTTTTGATTGTTTAATTGAATTAGAATTGTATTGTGGATTGATAAATTTGATGAATTTAGGAATGTTAGAGTTTTTAGAAAGTTTAGAAAGTTAAGAGGTTTAGTAAAATTTGATGGATTTAGGAATGCTAGGGTTTTCAGAGAGTTTAGGAAGTTAAGAGGTTTTGAAAAAATTGATTATTTTGATGGATTTAGGAATGTCGAGGTTTTTAGAAAGTTTAGGAAGTTAAGGGTTTTTGAGAAATTTTGTTAATTTTGATGGATTTAAGAAATTCTGGGTTTTTAGAAAGTTTAGGAAGTTAAGGGATTTTGAGAAATTTTGTTAGTTTTAACGGACTTAAGTTTAAATTTTATTTATTTAAAATAAAACATTATAATAAAAGTTTAAATTTATTTCTTTAAAATAAAACATTGTAAATTATATAATATAAAGTTTATAATTTTTATATTTAATATTATATAAATTTGATCCATAGTAAATATTAATTTTCTTTGACCATAATTTTAGTAATTACAGTCATTTCTCTTTTACCATGGTTTCGAGACAATTTCACACACCGAGGGATATAGTTGGGTCTTCCTCTAGACTAAGGTTTTCCTCAACACCTTTGGGCACTCAGGTGCCAGAATCTCACGCACCTGCCGAGCAGCCACGACATTAGCTCCCACATAGGCTGACTTTAGAGGAGATTTTGGTCCAACCGGGACGTGAACGGTTGTCGTTTTTGGATCCAAGTGGCGTGGAGGGGACGACGTGGTTTCCGGATTCAGATAACGGGATCACGAAGTGCATCAAGTCACTGATGCACAATATTCTTGAAGTAGCGTATCCGAAATTTACATACATGCCTTCGGGGGAGACGGAAGTTTGATTATACTCTTTCGCGGTAATTTTTTTTCGAAATATTAAATTAAATATATAACTACTAACATTAAATCTTTAAATCATAAAGAAAGAATTCAAGTGGAGACCAAACATTATCCCTATAGTGTGGAGAGAGTTCAGGTCTAAAGTGGCGAGGACTTACAATAACCACATGTATTCGTGGAAGGATGCCTGGTACAGGACCAGAAAGAAGCACACAAACATGCCCGCAAAGCTCCTTACTACATTCACAGCGTATTGTGGAAAAGAAGAGACGAAAAATAAGTCGGAGAAGAACAAGAAGAACTGGTGTAGCGATCGAGACAGTTGGGGGATGTCGACTAGCAATGCTAGAAGTTCGTTCACGCGATAGTCTGATCTGGTATGATTTAAAAATTTAATCTAGTAATTTTTTGGTTTTGATTAATACTATCTAACAACTAAACATTTATTTGTTGAACAGCGGGCTAAGAGAGGCTACGAGCCGTCGCCCTTTGACATTATAGAAGATCTCCACACCAACAAGACGACTGGAGAAGTTCAAAACCCCCTGGCTCGGCAGGTTCTCGAGACGTCTAAAAATTATCAAGGAGATCCGGTCTACTCAGGAATCTCAAAGGGATGGCGACGACATCTCCATGGAGAGAGTATATGAAGTAGTGTCTCAAGTAAATAATATTTAAATTTAATTATATATTATTGCATATTATTGATACTAATACAATATTGTTTTCTTTTTTTCAAGACTACGAAGAAGTCCAAGGGTCGGATGTTCGGGTTAGGGAATATGGCCGGTTATTTCTTCCCAAGATCGGGATCCCAAGCTGCAACAGATCATTATGAGGAGTTGAGAAAGAAGAACGAGGAGATGGAGAGAATGAAGAAGGAAATGAATGCACAAGCCAAGGAGAGAGAGGAGGTGAAAGCTTTGCAAGCGAAGCGCGACGCTCAGATGGAGGCGATGCGGGTTTCACAAGGTAGGATGGAAGAGTTTATGAGACGTTTCCATGGCTAGATTATTATATTTATCATTTTGTATAATTACAATTTTAGGATTTTAAGAATTTTTATGAATATTTTATTTTAATTTTATATATTTTTGAAATTTATTTTAATTTAAATTTAAATTAATATTTTTTTTTGTTTTTCACAATTTTTTTTTTGTTTTTCGTCAATAGTCCGTCGATAAATTTTTTTTATAAAGAATCCGTCGATATTTCTGACATATTATCGATGGATTTTAACTGACATATTACCAACGGTAAATAAATATGATGGATTTAACCATCGGTTATAATCCATCGATAATCCGTCGAAAATATCAACAGATTTACAAAACCGCTCATTTACAACCGACTGACCATCGGTCGGTAATCCGTCGGTTTTACCTTGTATAGACGAAAAAGTGACGAATATGCCGGTCAATTGGTCTGTGTTTTTTTTGTAGTGTAATATTGATTTTAGTTTTAAAATATTGTAGATGGATTACCAGAAAATCAAATATATCGTAGAAATTCTACACATATCAAAATATGTTATACGCATTTCTTGATTTGAATAAAATGTGGGTTTGACAAGCTTTGATGGACTTTAAGTTCATTACTAATCGTAAATAAGTAAATAGGCTGACGATCAATTTTTTCTTCGGTAGTTTTATATAGCACCAAATCTATCTGTACTTATGTCCAATGGCGATTTTACAAGGAAAGATGGTGGGTCTAGTGACCCACCCAAAATTGTTATACAAAATTTTTTGTATCAAAGTTGTTAAAATTTAGTAATATTAATGATAATTTAGTAATATTAATGATAATTTTTCATTAATGATACTTCTAATTTCAAGTAAATATTCAAAAAATATAATTTTAATTAAGAAATTCCATGAAATACTACAAAATAATTCCATGTTCCAAAAATACTACTCTCAAATGTTTCAAAAATACCACTATTTTTCTTTCAAAAATATCATACAAATATAAATAATTAAATTTAAAGGTTTAAAATTTAAATGTCTGGTTTTGAGTTCATTAATTAGAGTTTAAGATTTAATTTTGAAGAGTTTAGGGTTTAGTTTTTTTTGGAGGAAGTATGGTTTAGTTTTGAGGGTTTAGGATTTAAATTTGAAGTTTTAAAGTTATTTTAAATTCTTGTCATCTTTAAAACAAAAATATTTCGTGATATTTGAAACAAAATTAAGAATGCACGATATTTTTTGAACATACATATTTTGTTGGTATTTTAAATAATTTCCAATTTTAATTTACATATTTATAAAATTTATATTTTGACCCACCTAAAATTATTTCCTAAGTCCGCCACTGCTTATGCCTTGATGCTATATAATCCTGTTATGAAAGTTAAATATCTAGTTACCCCCAAATGGAATCTTAAAAACTTATAAACCGTAATTATAAAGTTTATAACTGAATTACACACAAACATTGGTTTAATTGGTTTATTGTTGCTAAGTAACCATTTGGTTTTATATTAACCGAAACTAAACCTAATAAACCCCGTTTATGACCCGATTAAGTTAATAAACCGAGAATCAAAATTAACCAGAAAACAAAAGAAGTGGGAGTTTACGCTTAGTTACCCATAAAACATAAGAACCCTAGATCGATTTTACCCGATAACAGAAAATCTTCAAAATTGCTAGAGAGAGAGAGAGAGAGAGAGAGAGAGAGAGAGAGAGAGAGAGAGAGAGAGATTTCACATCAAAGAGGCTTTGAGACAACTTCGAGATGATCCTCATGTCACTCACAACGAATATCCCGACAGTAACAGTGATGTGGCAGCAGAAGATGTGGAGAAAGAACGGTTTAAAGTTCGGCGGGGTGATGGCTGATTGTATCCTAAACAAGTCTTCGTCAATGGTGTAAATTTCAAGGAAGCATTGCTTAATTATGCACTTAGAACATGCAAAAATTTGAAGCTGAACATGTATGACAAGGACAATATTTCATACATTTTTGTTGGGAATGGTTGCAATTGGCGGATATATGATTTTCTCGAGAAAATCTAGAAAATGGTAGGTCAAAGGATTCAAAGACAAACATATTTGTGTTCCTAGTGGATAGTGTAAAATGCTTAAGGTGTCTGTTATAGCTAGATTGTTTGTTGACAAGATTCCTAATGACCATGACTATTTCATGCCTCTGAAGATTGAAGAGATAATCAAGGATATATGGAATATTACGGTTTCAGGACCACAATGTCAATCTGCTAGGAACAAGGCACTTAGCTGGATAGAAAAGGAATACAGTGAGAAATTTGCACGACTTAGAGATTACGGGGCTGAGATTTTGCATTCAAACAAGAATTTGACTGTGATAATTGGAATTTACACAAATGCTGATGGTCAAGATGTATTTAATAGGTTCTACGTATGCTTCGATATCTTAAGAAGAACTTGGAAAAGCACTTGTACTAAATTAACATGTGTTGATGGTTGCTTCTTAAGATTGAAGATGAAAGGCCAATAGTTGGTTGCATTAGGTAGAGATGCAAACAATGCTATTTATTCAATAGCATGGGTTGTTGTTCAAGTAAAGAACACAAATAATTGGCATTGGTTTGTGAATAACATCAAGAAAGACTTGGGTTTAATGGATGGGGAAGACTATATTCTTATCTCGGATAGGCATAAGGTACTTGTTTAGTGTTTGATTTTTTTGGCATTGGTTCATAAGTGTTTGATTTTAGTTTAGTCTAGTCTGATTTTAGTTCAGTCTCTGATTTTTAAAACTTGTTTTGTGTTTGATTGTTCATAAGATTCTGATTCATAAAAGCCTAATTTTTAAAACTTGTTTAGTTTAGTCTAGTCTGATTTTAGTTTAGTCTGATTGATAATAAGAGTCTGATTTTTAAAACTGGTTTTGTGTATGATTGTTCTCTCGAGTATTTAGTCTCATTGTTAATAAAAGTCTAAAAGTTTAGTGTTTGCTTTTAATAAGTGCATCAATGTTCATAAGAGTGATTTTTTTTTGAATAAGCGTCTGATTATTTAAAACTCGTTTATAGTCTGATTGTAGTAACTTTTGTCTCTGGTTTTTGTATTTCAAAGATTGATTAAAGTAGTTAAGATTAAGTTACCCAATATTGAGCACCAAATGTGTGTTAGACACATATATGTTAACTTTAAGAAAAATCATGGAAGTAAAAAGAAAATGAAGCCTTTTATTTGGAATATAGCATAATACATGGAAAACTTGGACATGCTCTTCAATTATGACATTGGAGTGTACAATGATGTGATGAAGTTAAACTTGAAGACTTGATGCATGGCATTCTACAAGGATGGTAATTTCTGTGAAGATGTAGAGAACAATTCCACATAATCTTTTAACAGTTTTATTGTCATTGCCAGGAAAAAGCCTTTTGTTCCTATGCTAGAGATTGTTAGAAGACTTCTAGTGGCCAAAATGAGATTTGTACACCATATGTGATTCATTTCCTTGCAAAATTGCATCAGAAAGCTTCTGAGTGTAGAGTTTTGATCAGCACTAATCAAACTTTTGAAGCTATTCTCAATGATTGTTCACACCGTGTAGACTTTAAAAGTAGGATATGTTCTTGCCAAAAATGGGACATATGTGAAATTCCATGTGAGCACGGTTATGCAGTTTTAATGTTCACGAAATATGAAATTGAAGATTTTGTTTGTCATTTATTTATGACAAAAACATGGAAAATAACATATGAAGAAGGTTTAATACCAATGAGAGGAGCTAGATTGTGGTTATCTACTACAGCTCCTTTGGTCCATCAAGCACAACCTGAAAGGAAAAAGAAAAGAAAAAAAAAGGTAAAGATGAGTCTCCAACGAAGAGTCAACCAAAAGAACTAAAGAGGATAATACATTATGGAGTATGTGGTGCGTCTAATCACAATTTTATGTTTCATAAAAAGAAATCTAAACATGTAGTGTTTCTAGTTTCATTAGATTTGGTTGATTTTTTCTTGATAAAAATGTTATTTTTTAATTCAAATTTCGTTGTGTGGTTATGTAGGCTTCTCAAGAGACTATCACTCAAATGGTTGAAGATTGAGGTTGTTTCTAGGTTGATTGTAGATTGTTTTTGGGTTGATTTTAGGTTGTTTTCGAGTTAGTCTTTAGACTATTTTTTGTCGATTTTTAACAATTTTATTCTCCGTTTCGATATTGATCTATGTTGTAGTACAATGTGACACTTTTGATGCAATATGACAAGAACAAGATTGATCATTTTTTAGTTGAGTTTCTTCACGTTTTCTTTCAACTGGAAAGTAAAATATGTTAGATTGTAAACGTCAGAGGCAAGTGAACATTTCAAAAACAAAATACAAAAGAACAGATCAATCATGTTGATAGAAAATTCACAACAAGAGAATGTGATGCTGAACGGTCTATAATCATCAAAAGGCATATATAACTAACAACTGATTGGGAATTGTAACTGCCAAAAGTTTAAAATCAATAAGTAATAACTTTCATAGTCACATAGTAAAAATTTCAAATGCTTCGATCAATTGCATGGAAAAGAATAAATTTGGATATACTCAAGAGAGAAGAGAACTGAGAAAGTTATGGATAAACCAATACAAAATGTTAAACACCCATTTTGTCCATTACATTTTTACCACTATATTCTTTGTAAACCAAATTAAAAAATCTTAAGAATTCCAATCATGACTAAAATTTCAACAACTACAACAACAATCATCCTTCTCATCATCTTGGCATTGGTCTTAACCAACATTTCTTCTATCCTCTCATAGATCTCTTTCTCAATATCCAAATGAATCTTCTTAAACACTCCTTCCTAAAACTCTAATCTCTCTTTTGTAATCTCTTTCAACTGCTGCTCAAGTCTTGTATAATTGGAAGCTACAGACTCAATCTCATTCAACAAAGCCTCATCAATCCATTTAAATGTATGGTTATGATAAATAAGCTACAAATTCAAAAATCCAACAATAATTAGATACAAAAATCCTTAAAAACCATTACAAACAACACATTAAGTAGAGGTTTTCGGGAAGATTCGGGTTGTGTTTACGGGTATAAGGGTCAGGAAACAAAATCCACTCTGGTTACTTTTTCCGTTTAATGTTTGCTCACATGTTTTGGTACACAGTTTACCATGTGAAATGATAAAACCATCTAGTAGGGGTTTTCATGTTTCAAAGATTAAATATGGGGCTTACTACGTATTTATGTTTCATAACATGGTTAAATAACACCATGACATAAGTACATGTGGATTTGGTTCTATATAATACTTCTGAAGGAGAAATAGATCATCAACCCTAAGTAAATTACTATGTATCTTTTAGATACTAATTTTATATGCTAGTTTTTATTTTTTCGCTAAATTTTAACAATTTCTTTAAATTTTGTCACGAAGCTTAATTCATTCGTTCAAATAGAGTTTAAGTGAATCCAAAAGGATACGCTACATCAAACATATTCCGATGTGCAAATAAAGTTCCTAAATGTGATCAAATGACTCAAGTTCAAAAAGCTAGCGATAAACATTAAAACAAAGCTTGATAAGAAGTTAGGACTAAGATGAAACATATTAGTGTGATTAACCACTTGAATAAGTTGACGTTTCATGTTGCTTCTTCTACTAACTTATAGAACATCACGTTACAACGTTCTCACCAAGATGTTATCGATACAACTTCTGAAATGACCATTACACAAGTTTGGAACAAGGTTAAGAATATGGAGCTCCTCTTTTTTTAAACACGAAAGAGAAACTCACTCTCAACGGGAGAGAATAAAGAGGACCCGATCTTTTTTTTAATAGAGAGGATGATGAAGACAATCTCTCCTACTATCGTTATGAGGAGGTTTGACTAGAAAAATTTGAAATCGAAACATCTAAGGGAATAATCATAAAATACTTATGCAATTTTCAAAATACTACCACAATTAAAACTCGACTTGTGATCAAAATATGTAAATGTGAGTAATTCTCACTAAAATAGCCTTACAACATAAACACACATTCACGAACCCTTTTAAACTATCACAACCTCTCATCCTAGAAAATAAGAATGGTCTAATTTAATTCAGTTGACTTACTCTAGTAACCATATATGTCAAATTATGATACTGCAAGTCTCGATCCAACCATCATTGTTTTGAAATTGAGCTTGATAGACAGAGACGAATAATATTTTTTTGGATTTAGAGTACCTTCATTAATATACACCCAAGAATACACTAAACGGAGGGGCTTTGCTCTTCTTATTTCCCCTTGCTGCAGCGTAGAGGACTAAGGTTCGGTAGGGAACGACATTGAGGGTTCGCTAATCACAACATAGGTCTAATTCTTCTCTTGACATGTTCAAAATATATTCATATCTTAAATAAAAGGAGAATGGAATAACTAAATAACGTGCTATAAAAATGGGAAAGTGAGGCTCGCCTCATGGAGACGAACTCGAGAGATAAATCCAAGAGACGAAATCGAGAGATATAGCCAAGAGACGAAGCTGATTCAAACAATGAATCCACGACCGAAAACTCCTTCTCTGGGAGAGGAAGTGACTCTGACAGTGAAATATCCAACACCTGAACACACGATGTCTCGCGGGAGAGCATAGTAGATTTCCGGATAGCTTTTGTTCTTCGATGGTGACCTTGTCTGTCTTCCGAGTAAAAAGAGACATATATGAGTCGAGTAGACCGAAGAAACAGAGGAAAAAAGAGACGATAAGGGAGAGAAAAAGGGAGAGGCCAATTAAAATTTTTACTGTTGTCACCAGATGTAAAAAATTGGCCTCTTTCAAATTTCGTGCATGAGAATAAAGCAGTGGTAAAGTTTTGAATATTTTTTACAGTTTTTTTAATCTTATATTGTTTTTTATTAACCTCTCAACCATTTTATTTGAGTCACATCTGAATATTTGATACCATGATAAATGTAATAAAACTTCCAATTCAAAAAAAAAAAAAAAAAAATTTGACACTAAATGAATTGACTCATACTTTTATGTATTATTGTTGGTTCTTTAAAAACTTTAAAATAAGTGGATCGTAACAAACTTCAACTTCATATTTTGATAAAGAACATTTAAAAAAAAAACTAGTTTTTTCATAAAGAGGTTGATTAAACAAACTTTTAGCAAAAATAAAAAATAAAAGGAAAAGATAACCATATTTAAAAAGGATCGAAGCCGACACAATTGTCGTATTGGCACGACCTGTGTAACTAATTATCTTCAATAGAATATGAGCTGCCGTATTCGTTCGTTAATTTGTTTTCGGATTTGGAAATTCTACTTGAAAATGGACCGTTTCAAAACTTCCAAGTGTCGTTTGTACTTTTTTCTTCAAACTTAGAACACCGATGCTTGATTAGCCTATCAAAGGCTATGACCTCTTTCTTATGGTCACCCAAACACTATTTCAAATAGTACAATCACATTACAAAAACGGTGCATGGGAATTGTAATTAAAAAAATTGATAAGAGAATTGTAATAAATTTAAATATAATGTTTATCTTTTTGAGTTTTAAATCCTAATGTTTTGGAAGATTAGTTTAGGGTTCATTAATAATATTTCTAGTATTTGGATAGATGTTTTTTGTTTTTTTATTATATTAATTTCTTGGTCACAACAAGTTGGTCCGATAATACAAATTCCATAAACAGAAAAAAATACACTATGAAAATTACTAAGTTGTGACACAACTATTAGACTACTTGATCCTTGTTACATGTTTTCGTTTACTTTTGAAATTTCTGAATTGCGTGGTACCAATTTCTTGTACAACAAAAAGAGAGAAAAGTTTGTAAACTCAAAATTTGATTATAATCAAATTCATAGCGATGGAAATTGACGTAAACTTCTTATTGAAAGTGGACCAATATAAATAATGTGTGTCCTCTCATTTTGCTTTTAGTTATCTTTCTTTTAAGAGTTGTATCTCCAGTCCAAATTATAACATCAACCCAAAAACCATGCACATGTGGATCTAACTCTCAGGTATATAAGATTCAGAGTTTTTTGTTTTTCTAATAAAGGTATGAGCGAGTATCCAAATCCAACAAATTTAGAATGAAAATAAAATTAAATATTACCTCCGTTCCAAAAAGGAGGATGTTTTGGAGTTTCTACGTAGATTAAGGAAATCAACTTTTACTTTACTTTATGCCTTTCTTTTAAAGTGTTTTTACCAAAAACATATTTTTTTATAAACAAAACTAAATTCTAAAACATCATCCTTTCAGGAACGGAGGGAGTATAAAATAAAGAAATTCTTTGAAATACCATCAAAAGAAGTTAAAATTTCAAAAATATCACCTACACTCCCAAACGTTCCACA
Organism: Iberis pinnata; assembly: GCA_900406425.1. Lineage (NCBI taxonomy): Eukaryota > Viridiplantae > Streptophyta > Magnoliopsida > Brassicales > Brassicaceae > Iberis > Iberis pinnata. The sequence continues at coordinate 13,061 of OVBE01008138.1, forward strand.
AAAATCACACATTTCCAAATGTTCGAAAAATACCACAAACATAAAAATGAAATTTTAAGGGTTTAAAATTTAAAATTTTGGGTTTGAGTTCATTAAATAGAGTTTAGGGTTTAGTTTTGAAGGGGGTAGGGTTTGGTTTTGGAATTTTAGGATTCAATTATAAATTTTAAAGCTATTTCAAATTTGTGGTATTTTTGGAACAAAAATTTTTTTGTGATATTTTTGAAAAACAATTGTGGTATTTTTAGAATAACCCTAATTTTTGTGTTATTTTTGAAAACCCCTTTTAAAATAACATAAAAATACTTTCAAATTAGATTTATAATTTTTATTCAAAAATAACATTATATATATCAGAGAAGATATATAAAGTTATATTAAAATATCATATATTTTAATATAAATATAATAGTATGTGTCATATCATGATATTCAAACCGAAAAATATAGGGCTTGATTGTTTAGCATAAATTAATTACCAATAAGTCTTTACTTTTATTAAGTTTGTCTTACAGATTTCTATAACCATTTTTAAAAGCTATAGTTTTTTTTGTTCATGGTAACTTTTTTTTTTCTAAAACATATATTTTATTGTTTTAAAAGTTGTAAGATTTTTTTACAACAAAAAATTAAAGCTAAAGTAATAAAACCTACATATATAATTCTAGAACAATTAATATAAAACAACAGTACAACCAATCACCTCCATAATATCGGGTTCAATATCCTGAAATGTACTTATTATCCAAAATTCGAATCCATAATCGGGATCTCTAAATATTCAAATTTTTGGATATGATCAAATATCAAATCGAATTTGGACTCTAGATAATAATAATACTCCTAATTAATGATCTATCTCTGGATACAATATATAAGTAAAATGTATATAAGCAATAATATATCTGTAAAAGAAAATATATTTTACTTTTTTTTTTTTTTTTTTTCATCANCTAAGTAGTTCTCTCCCAACTGAGAGCGGCATGGTTCGAACCATGGTTGATGCAATAGATGCAGGGGTGACTACCATTGGGCCACTTGCTCATTTGCAGAAAATATATTTTACAAAAAAGTATTGTTAGACCATATCTCAGTGGCGATATGATTATTAAAAAAAAATCATCAATCACTCTCAATAATTAACATATAGATTAAAGAATAATTATAAATAATTTGCAGATCCCAAAACCCCTAAAATCATGCCTTTTGTGTTTTTTATTTGTTGTTTTGTCTTTTTATATATAAATATAAGGTATAATAATTAAATACTAAATGTCTTCTTTTGCAGTTTTTCTCCACTCATTGAACTCTAATTACTTTCCTCAACCATAAAGCAAGACAACTACTTTTGTGGACGATGATAGAACAATATCCTTGTATTTGTAATCAGACGAGAACTAGAATTTTTATGTTTTTACAAAAATATATAAAATTTGTGTGATGTATAGTTTTAAATAGTTGTATATGCTTTAGCTTATTATCAAAATTATAATAGTTCTTACTATTAAAAAAAAATTATTTTGAAATTTTGGTCCGCAAAACTTAATTATTATGCCTGCTATTTTTATAATGCATTTAAGATTACTTCGCTTAACTAAACACAACATAAGATTATGATATTTAACTATCATAAAATTATTTTTTATATCTTATATTTTTCATTTGAACTAAAATTCTGTTATAAATAAATCATATACTTTGAGTTAAATAAATAATTATCCATAATTTTACAATAAATAATCATAATTAGTCATGCATCATATTCATCTAAATGATTTCATATAGTTGATATATTTTAATTATCTTTATTGATGATATATTGTTTGTAATTTATATATTTCTGAAAGTCTATTTTATTTTCTTGCAAGTATACTAATGTGTGTGTGTTTGTGTGTATATATTAATGTCCCACCCCAAAATGTAATTAATTAATGAATTCAAATTTAAAGACAAAAATGAATAGAAAATTATTTAATGTACCACATTACTTTTATAAATGTACTCTTTAAATGTTATATAAATATGTGATATATAATCGACTAGTCTAAATATGTAAAATCTTATATACATAATAATATAACATTACATTATTTACATGTATCCGTTTATGTTAATTCACAAGAGAAATAACTAAAAGAATATAATATATTTGAAACACGTTAATTAGTTGTAATTCTTGGATAAAATAAAAATTACGTAATAAATAATGTATTTATAAATTAATTTTTAGCATATTATTTGAAAAAATGGATTTTAATTAATGAAATGTCTTTTCATATATAGTGTAGAATTTTTTTGAGAAAATTTAAAATTATTAATAATTAATATGATAAAATTATTGACTAAAATGTCATTAATGAATTCAAAATTGATAGACAAAAATGAATGGCAATTTATGTAATATACCACATGAATGAAAGGTTATTCTTAAGAATGACTTCTTTATTACTATTATAGAGATTATGTTATTTTACAATAAAAAAAAGTAATATATTTGAACACAATAATTTTTAATGTAATTTTCTGATAAAATGGTAAGATAAAATTTATTTTTAACAAAAACTAAGTTTAGAAACTTACTAATATATTAACTTTATTTTATTTATATTACAAATTTCTTACAAAAAAAATTAATTATTTGGCATATTAAAACGAAATTTACATAATAAATTATGTATTCTTATAAAAGAATTTAGTAATTGACAAACGAATTTTAGAGATATAAGCGTAGTATTTTAAATAATTTTAAAATATAGAAAGTAATAAAAATATATTATAATATATTTAAAAATACAAAAAATAATAAAAATACATTAGGATATATTTTTAATTGATATACTATCTTAAATTTTTTTATTAAGAAACTTTAATATTTATTAATAATTAATATGGAAATAATATTGACTAAAATGTCATTGGTGAATTCAAAATTGAAAGAAAAAAATGAATGGCAATTTATGTTATATACCACATGAATGCAAAGTTATTTTTTAAAATGACTTCTTAAATGTTATTATAATAAAGATAATATAGCATTGTTTGATAATTATTTATGACTACAAAAAACGTTCTCGATTTTATTTTTATCTCATTAATATAAATCCCTATTCAAATCTACATTTTAAATGAAACAACTTGTTCAAACAAGTGGTTTCAACCAAAAATAAGCTAAGTTGGGATTTTTACGGTAACCACTATTACCATTTGCATTCAACATGGAAGAGTCGATTTGTCTTTGGGTGTAGAGTTGTTTGTGGAAGTTCAATATGTTAGGAGGTAAAAACAAATGTATGCGACTGGGATGTTTGTTACTTTCATTGTAGATATTCAGATTTTATTTTATTTTATTGCATTTAACAAAAAAAAGTTATTATTATTTGCATTTTAAATATTGATAATTTGAATTTGAAACAGATCTTCGAATTGCATGTTGATAAATAAGCCAAAACTATCATCAAATGATTTAAAATTTTGAGTTATAGATTAAAAGTTCAAAATAAATTTAATTTACAAGAATTAATATATATGGGAAATTTTTGTATTTTTATAAATCGGAAACTTATCTAACAAGGTATTCACTTAAGTGTCAGCTTTGATTTCTTTCTGCTGATTTCGGGCACATGAGGAAAAATTGTCCATATAAACCAGATCCCCCTGTCTCACCTATTGCTCATCTGGAAAATGGCATCGGTTTCTACTACTCAGACACAAGATGAAATTTCTTTAGTTCCTCTGGACAGAGACGTATCACATCAACAAAAAGGTTCCATTACTTCCCCTAAGGTTCCTCTCATTGCACACCCTCAACTCGGTGCAGTATCCTCAAATCATTCAATTTTAGTAACTCCGGCCAATACATCAAACGGTTGGACTTATGTTGCTCGACGCTCTTCTCCTCCCTCTAAAAATTATGACTCGGTTGAATTGGCAGATATTCCTGTCACTTCTTCTCAGTTTGAAGCAAAGGCAGAGGTTATCTCTAAAGCTCGGGAAGTTATTTGCATACAAGCAGAACTTCAGACAAGAACCTCCTTCAATCATCTTTCCTCCAAGCAGAGAAAATAGGCTTGTCGTGAGTTGCGTAACCGTCTCATATCTCTCTACTTAGATGAAGTAGTGCTACAATAGAACAAAGCCTCATCTTCATCACCAACTCCCTTTTCTCGGGATAGATCCCCCATAGGATCTTCATCCCTCCCTCCAGTCTGATTTTGAACCACCCTTTTGTCTGTATGCATGAAGTACTTTGCTTGAATTTAAGAGGACTAAATGGTACTTCTAGAAAGCTTGAAATAAGGTGTTGGATGTCTAATTCTCGCCCCCTCATAGGAGGAATTTAGGAAACTCACTTGAACAAGGATAACACATCAGAAGCAGTAGCATCAATAACACCAAATTAGAATATCGACTCTAATCATTCTCTGACGGCACCAAATGGTTGATGTCTCTGAATTTTAGCAGCTTTTAGAAGTCATTTACTCTTATTTTAGGATC
>OVBE01008139.1:5611-17552 GCA_900406425.1 Iberis pinnata
GATTTAAGAACTATAATCCTTAAGCATCAAATTCCACCATCTAATCACCATAATCTACCTAACTCATTTGTTTATTTAGAACTACTCACTAATCATTGAGAAAACACCAAATCCAAGGTTAGATAAGTGTTTAATCATGATTAGAAGAAGATGANAAAATCAAACTCAAAAATCCAATCAAAGGTTTACAAAGAGTTTTTGAAAAAAAAACTTAGATCCCCCAAAAGATTAGGTTTACAAAAGCCTTAAATAATTTATTTTTGTCTTTTTCGGGTCGGTATCGGCGGGTTTGGCCGGTACACACTGGCCGGTATGAGTATCGGTCGGACACAACCGGTACACACTGGTCGGTATGTGTGTATCGGGCCATATGTACCGGCCACACATGTCCAGTATGTTTTCTTCACAATCGGTATCAGTCGGACACAACCGGTACACACTGGCCGGTATGTGTATCGGTCGGACACAACCGGTACACACTGGCCGATATGAATTCTTCATGTTTTGTATCGGCCAAATCAACCGGTACAACCTGGCCGGTACTTTTTCCTAAGCTTCTTCTTTGCTTCTTTTTGACTCTTTTCTCATCGGTTTGACTTCAATTAAGCTCTGAACACCTTAAGTACCTGAAATATGTAATAGAATGTAAAATGCAACCTAAACTAGTCTAAATCCAAGTGAAACTAACTAATATGAGAACTAAATCAAAGCTTAAATTGGTTAAAAACACGATATATCATGGGTTTTAGATATTTTATTGTTCGTAATGGTGTTTTGGGTTGTTGATGTAAGATTGGACTATATTTGACTTTAATTAATAATAAAACTTTTATAAAAAAAATAAACCGATTAAGTATTTCAAATTTTACTAGATAAAAAATATGATATGTTCCTATAACAAATAACTTCGAATTTTAGTCTCAATGAAAAAATAATATAAACAACCCACTTTCTACTCTATATCAATCTGTGTTATGGCTACATGTAAAACATAAATTAGCTAATAGATTAGAATAATAGTGTTTGCCAGATAATAATAATCCTATTAGACATAAGGTATTTTGCATGATTTATCATCTAAATGTGTCATTAAACAGTACAAACACATATCAACTGCCAATAAACATTGAGACCAATCGCAAACTACATAATTTAACAAAAGTAATCAACTACTTAATTAAAAGGACCTAAACCCAAAAGCCTAAAACTAAAAGTGTCACTATTAGCTATTAAACCAAACTTTTATATATGTTTGGCCATCAAACCTTTTCTTTATAATAAAAAAGAGTGGTTTTAAGTCATATCACTACTTAAGTCCATAAACAGTAAACATCACCGATCTCTATCTAATAAAGGTTTCATCATGCACTACTAGTATAACTATATTTAATCAATACTCCAACTTATTTAATAATGTCCTATTTAACCTATAGTTCTCCATGCATGTTGATTTAAGCTATTGATTATGTTTCTAACCCCCAATCATTGAAAATATTATTAAATCTTAGTCACGAATTATATATAGTATATAGTCGTTGTCATTGCTAATCGAATCACTTTATCTATTTACCCGAACAGTTGTCTTATAGTCGTTGCACTATTTATGATATAAAAAATTGTCGAGCCAAATCGAAATAAGAGATAACAATGTTTTCTTTTATAAAGAGAAGATCACAATGTTAGCAAACACGAAGAGACTTAAAGGTGATTTGTCGTTTTTTGTTTAATTATTGTGGTAAATATAAACTAATCTGAATAGTTTTACTATTCCAGTTCGTAGAATACATGCATTTATATTAAATATTTGAAATAAAATAAATTAATTCATAAAAAAATGCTTGAAATTCTTAGCGAAAATCGAACAAAAAAAATATATACAAATTTACGCAATGGTTTTTATATATTAATCATTGAGAAAACTTGAATTCATAATATTTTCATTGAACAAGACACAAAAAAATCATTTGTAGTTGCTAACGAAAGAAGAAAGTATTGTTTACATAACAACATAGATGAAATTTATAATACGAAAATCAGTCATCTATATATTTAGATCACCTTAAAGAATATCTAATTTTTGATTGATCCAAACATAAATCTGTAACTTTTGCTCAATGATCAGAATGCTTTTTTTTTCCTCCATTTTTGCGGTAGAAAAGAAAAAAACATGTGGCACCGACAGTGTATAATTTTCTAAAAGAGCAAGTAGCCTAAAGATTTGGAGAAAAAAAGTACATAGAATGCTTTACAATCTAACATGGAATGTGACATATGATGTTTTAACCTACTAATAAAGTTGTTATATCAACTTCTTATTTTTCTATATATTTTAGTTTTAAGCTAATATTATCAAATACGTATATGCTCTTCTCTTCACTTAACTTATGTATACATATATTGATATATCGATTGTCGGCAAATGTATATATGAATGTATGGTATAAATATATGTTTGAAGTGACATAAGTGTCTCAATAATTGTACATTGTTTTCCTCTTGTACATTTTCTTATATGGTCAACAATAAAAACCAAATAAGAGAAAAGACAAATGAGAATTAATGGTGGGTGAAGCCAAATTTTGTTATAAATAGGGAAGAGTTATTAGTTAATACATAACTATAGAAATGTTATATCTCTGATCTTAAGATATTTGATGCTTAAAACTGGGGAAAAAATAATGTCTTTTAACCATATATATTTAGTAAATAAGGATTGAACCTGTCCCAAAGAATACTCGTAGAGGCACGTTTAACCAATTGTGCTACGTATGATAATTAATTTTTGATGCCTATAAATTTATATAAATTATGCGTCTGAGACCCTTGCTTCTCCAGCTTACCATCAGGCCGGTCTTGCTGATCAAAATAAATTGATTCACTTAGCATAAAAAAATATATATTGAAAAATGTAAGTGACTCGATTTAAACTCTGATTAGGATGAATATGCAACAAAGGTTTTTTTTCTTTCTAGGCCATATAGTCCTCTTGAATGAAACTATTGTTATACATAAAGAAACACCCTAAGCAATATTAACTGATAGTATTTCATGTAGATAAAATATAGATTACACGATTAGAAGTTAAAACCAATGGGGTCAAAGTATAATAATATAATCACACGATGACAGGAGGAAATAGTGAATGCATGCAAAGTGTAACTAAAACTGTGAAATCACTTAAGAACTAATGGTAGGCCAAATTTTCCCCTTTATCGTTTTCACACTAAGTTTATGTTTTAATCTTTCTAAAATAATTAATGTTTAATTTTTCTTTATATATTTAGGCAATGCCGCATACAACAATACTGATTATACTATATATTTTTAAATTATAGTAACACTCAATAAATTTAAAAATATAATTTTATAATATAATGGATTTATGATTTTTATAGTTTTGATGTTTGGTATTTTATTATATACTATATATGTAATTTAAATAGGTTAATTGCACTAGGTATTCACATTAAAAACTAGTAATATTAAGTAAATGGCACCTACACTCTAGCTTTCATGTGCAATCTTTTTAAAATGTTTTTCTACTTTTTCTCTCTTTCACTTGCTCACTTTTTTCCACCTCATTTCCATAATAGTTTAACTACTCACTTTAGGTAGTCGGACTACTGATAAATACTAATGAGTTTATAATTTATATTTTAGGTTTAAAGTTTATATTTTGGATTTAGAGTTTATATTTTGGGTTTAGGATTTATATTTTTGAATTTAGAGTTTATACTTTAGGTTTAGGATTTATATTTTGGGTTTAGGGTTTATGTTTTTGGGGTTATAGATTATATTATGGGTTTATGGTTTATATTTTGGGTTCAAGATTTATATTTTGGAGTTAGAGTTTATATTTTGGGGTTAGAGTTTATATTTTTGGTGTTATTTTTTATATTTTTGGTGTTATTTTGTATATTATGGGTTTAGGGTTTATATTTTGGGATTTAGGGGTTATATTTTGGAGTTTATGGTTTATATTTTGGAGTTTGCGATTTATATTTGGAATTTAGGTTTTATATTTGGATTTAGAGTTTATATTTCATATTTGGGGTTTATATATTATATTTCAGGTTTATATTTTACTGATCACTACTCACTGTTTAAAAATATAATTCTTTTTAGAAAAATTTAATATTGTAAGACATAGAAAAAAATATGGATTTTTTAGCACTGTGTAATTTTATTTGTTGTATCTATATGTTTTAATTTGTAAATATAGAAGGTTCTTAACCCAAAAAGTTAATAAAAATGATTAATTAGAAAAAAATGTTTAAAAAGTGGTTTTCTAATTAGATATTTTGGATTTGGCTAAAAACGGCCACGTGTTGCGATTTTATTGGATCGATGTGGGAAATGAAAAAATACATGTTTTAGGATAGAAATGTAAATAATTAAGAATCCAACAAAAATTTCTTAAACATTAAAATCATTAAAAATTGGTTAAATTTTTTTTAATAATTCTTAACCATTGGAGATGGTTTAAATTAATTTTTTTTTAAGAAAAAAAAAGAAAGAAGAGGTGTAACGAAGAAAATGGAGATGTATGGTTGCTCAAAAACTAATTATACATTTCGATGGTTAGTTTGTTAACATTGGGTTTATTAATAGTTTTGTGGCGAATTAACCCATGTAAATATTTGCAATTTAAAAAAAAAAAATCTAATAAGTTAGTACTAAATGTTTTAGTTTAACATATCTATTTCCAATTCCAGACAATATATTCTCATGAGAAAGTATGTAGAAGAACTAACACAACGAAATAAATGAAAGGGTGATCCAATGTTTACCCAATCTATATATTATTTAAATTCCCGAGAAAGAACAGTAAGTCAAACTTGTTATTTTTAGTTTTAAAATAGTACTAATATTTACTTAATCAATTAAATAACCAATTTTTTCGTCTTATAAAATTTGTTTTTTCCTTTTGTTCATAAGTGTAATTTTGATTCTACGTTGTCGGTTCTCTTTTTTCTTACTAAACCAAGTCTCCAGACAATTAGAGTGGAGGACAGAGAGAGCGCCAAGCGACACACTTTCATGGACCCACCTTTTTTCTTTCTAAAAGCTAACCTTTTTATTCTCAAAAAGTACCATTTTTTATTTAGATTCTATATATATTATTCTTTTATTTCATATTCTAAAAATACTTTTTTATCATAAATTATTTCAGAAATACTAAAAATATCACAAATTTAGAAGAAGAATTCCTTAAAATATTATCAAAAGTTCAAATTACAAAAATACCACATTTTCAAAAGTTCAAAAAATACCACATAGTTTTAAATGTTCCAAAATACCACAAGCATTATAAAAGTTTAAAATTAAAAAATTTTGCATTTATGTTCACTAAAAGTTTAGTTTTGAATGGGATATGTTTATTTTGGGGTTTTAGGGTTTAAATTTGAAGTTTTAAAGCTACTTCAAAATTTGTAGTATTTTTGGAACAAAAATATTTTTGTAGTATTTTTGAAAATTTTGAAAATGTATAATATTTTTAAAATAAACTTATTTTTTATGGTATTTTTGAGATATTTTCTATTTAAAATAATCATAAATATTAAAACTAATTTATTCAAGGAAAAACTCTCATCTATTTATTTTAAATAACATTTTAGAGCCAAAATTAATAAGAGAATCTAAAAGTTTTTAAAATAAAATATATTAATAATATTTTTTAAATAATTAGGAGTATATTGTAATCCTTAGAATATAATATAGGTATTTTGAGGAGTTTATGTTGTTGTTGTTTACTGACTTTGGTAGTTGATATTTCAATTAAACCTCAGTAATTTTCACTCTTCTCTCTCTTCGTCTTCTTCCTTACGCGTCCACTTCTTCTTCTTCTACATTTGCATTTGCTTCTCTCTTTTAATTCTCTTCAGTTCTCCTTTCACTCTCACTATTTCTCTCTCTTTCTATTTATTGTGTACTCACATTTTGGAATAAAGAAATCAAAAACTGATTTCATTCAAACACTTTCTTCACACGCCTTCCTCCAAATATATCCCTTTTTATTAACATTGCTTGCTAAGAAAAACCAACCTCACTCAAAATCCTCTGAGATTCATCTAAGAAGCTACTTAATGCATGTTTTAATGGAAGCTGAAACGACTGGACCGAGTTAGTCTGAGTTGAATCGGTCTCAGAACTCGGAAGCTTCCCCTCTCTAGATTACTTGTTCTTGAATCCTCCATTGTATCGGAAAGATGAATACTCGTGGTCGGCTTATTGCTGGTTCTCATAACAGGAATGAGTTCATGTTAATCAATGCAGACGAAAGTGCCAGAGTAAGTATTAAAAATTGAATCTTTTTGGATTTTGATTTGCACCCCCATTACTTTCAATACTCTATAAAGTTCTTACCTTTTTCTTCTTCTGGATCTGGGTTTTACGTTTTAAACATTACAAAATTTCAATTAGGGTTTTTCATCAGATTCAATACTTCAATATTCTTACCTAATTCAAAAATGTACAGTGAAAGTTTGTGTCGGTGGGGATTGAATTGTGAGTTTGATTCATATTAAATCTTGTTGTTACAGATAAGATCAGTGGAAGAACTAAGTGGACAAACATGTCAAATTTGTGGAGATGAGGTTGAACTAACAGATGATGGAGAATCATTTGTAGCATGTAATGAATGTGCTTTCCCTGTATGTAGACCTTGTTACGAATACGAAAGAAGAGAAGGAAACCAATCTTGTCCTCAATGCAAAACTCGTTACAAACGACTTAAAGGTAGTCCAAGAGTTGAAGGAGATGAAGAGGAAGATGGTACTGATGATCTTGATTTCGAATTCGATTATAGAGATGGAATTGGATCTGAAGAAGTTTTAGAACGTGGTGGTAACTCGGAGTTTGATTTAGCTTCTGCTCCACATAGCTCACAGATTCCTCTTTTAACTTATGGAGAAGAAGACATTGAGATATCTTCTGAAAGACATGCTCTTATTATATCTCCATCACCTAATAGGTTTCATCAAGCTCCTTTTCCTGACCCGGCCGGTAAGTCTCTTTTTTCACTTTGAAGTTTGTTTGTGGATATGCTTAAGGTTAGTGATTTGTTTTTTTGTTACAGCAAATCCAAGACCAATGGTACCTCAAAAAGATCTTGCGGTTTATGGATACGGAAGTGTCGCTTGGAAAGATCGAATGGAGGAATGGAAGCGAAAGCAAACCGAGAAGTTTCAGGTCGTTAAACACGATGGGGATGTTAGTTTAGGTGACAGCGATGATGCCGAAATCCCCATGTAAGACAGGACAATCTTTCGGAAGAAAACACCGAGTTTCGTCATGTTTCATTGTAATAACAAGCTCTTTTGTATACAGGATGGATGAAGGAAGACAGCCATTGTCTAGGAAAATACCGATAAAGTCCGGTAAAATCAACCCTTACAGGATGCTGATCATTCTCCGTCTAGTGATCCTTGGTCTGTTCTTCCATTACCGTATCGGTCACCCTGTTAAAGATGCTTATCCCTTGTGGCTAACATCGGTTATCTGCGAAATATGGTTTGCGGTTTCATGGGTTCTTGATCAGTTTCCTAAATGGTATCCTATAGAAAGAGAGACTTACTTAGAGAGGCTTTCGTTGCGGTACGAGAAAGAAGGGAAACCGTCAGAGTTAGCCGGTGTAGATGTTTTTGTGAGTACAGTTGATCCGTTGAAAGAGCCTCCGCTTATTACAGCAAACACTGTTCTGTCTATTCTCGCGGTCGATTATCCCGTAGATCGAGTTGCTTGCTATGTGTCTGATGATGGTGCTGCTATGCTTACTTTCGAAGCACTTTCCGAAACAGCTGAGTTCGCAAGGAAATGGGTTCCGTTCTGTAAGAAATACAGTATCGAGCCGCGTGCTCCCGAATGGTATTTTTGTCATAAAATGGATTATCTGAAGAATAAAGTTCATCCTGCATTTGTTAGAGAACGCCGAGCCATGAAGGTTTGTTTCATTCTTGATCCTTTATACATAAATTTAACCGAGAAAATTTGCGCGTTTCATTGAAGAGAATTGCCTTTTTGTTTTTGTGGTTCAGAGAGATTATGAAGAATTCAAAGTTAAGATCAATGCTTTAGTTGCGACTGCACAGAAAGTTCCTGAAGACGGCTGGACTATGCAGGACGGTACTCCTTGGCCCGGTAATAATGTTCGTGATCATCCCGGCATGATCCAGGTGAGATGCTTTTGAGACGTTTACTGCTTTATCTTGTTGTATGTGCTGTGTGTATACCCCAAAACTTATCTTGTTTTCTCCGGTGAAAAGGTCTTCCTTGGAAATAATGGTGTTCTTGATGTTGAAAACCAAGAATTGCCTCGGTTAGTTTATGTTTCTCGTGAGAAGAGACCTGGATTTGACCATCATAAGAAAGCCGGAGCCATGAATTCGTTGGTAAACAATAATGTTTAATCGTTTGAATGTATTCTTGAGATTGATTTATGACCGTCTCTCTCTAAACGTTTTGTTTTGATGTATTGAATTGAAGATTCGAGTCTCGGGGGTTCTATCGAATGCTCCTTATCTTCTAAATGTCGATTGTGATCATTACATCAATAATAGCAAAGCACTTAGAGAAGCAATGTGTTTCATGATGGATCCTCAATCAGGAAAGAAAATTTGTTATGTTCAATTTCCTCAAAGATTCGATGGGATTGATAGACACGATCGATACTCTAATCGCAATGTTGTATTCTTCGATGTAAGTAACACCATTCTCCATCTCATGAGTTATATATATTTAATCTACTTAACTAAAATTCGATCTTGTAATTGTCGAAAACAGATTAACATGAAAGGTTTAGATGGATTACAAGGACCTATATATGTCGGAACTGGGTGTGTTTTCAGGCGACAAGCGCTTTATGGATATGACGCACCTAAGAAGAAGAAAGCTCCGCGTATGACTTGCAATTGCTGGCCTAAATGGTGTTGCTTTTGTTGCGGTGTAAGAAAGAATCGTAAGACGAAGACAACAGATAAGAAAAAGAAGAACAGAGAAGCTTTAAAACAGATACACGCTTTAGAAAATATTGAAGAAGGGACGGTGAAATCAGCAGAGGCGGCGCAATTGAAGTTAGAGAAGAAGTTCGGACAGTCTCCTGTATTTGTTGCGTCTGTGGGTATGGAGAATGGCGGACTTGCTAGGAACGTGAGTCCGGCTTCTTTGCTTAGAGAAGCTATTCAAGTCATTAGTTGCGGATACGAAGATAAAACCGAATGGGGAAAAGAGGTAATTCAAAGTTCTTTAAAAATCTTTCAGTGTTGAGATTAGATCTTTGATTTGTTTTTTTTCATTGTGTTTATTCAAAGATTGGGTGGATCTACGGTTCTGTAACCGAAGATATTCTTACGGGATTTAAGATGCATTCTCATGGTTGGAGATCGGTTTATTGTACACCGAAGATAGCAGCTTTTAAAGGATCAGCGCCTATTAATCTTTCGGACCGTCTTCATCAAGTTCTTCGGTGGGCGCTTGGGTCTGTTGAGATTTTCATGAGTAGACATTGTCCTATATGGTATGGTTATGGAGGAGGTTTGAATTGGCTTGAGAGATTGTCTTATATCAACTCTGTGATTTATCCATGGACCTCTATTCCACTTCTTATTTACTGTTCTCTTCCGGCTATCTGTCTTCTCACCGGGAAATTCATCGTCCCCGAGGTAAAACTATCTTAAACTTCTCCTAAAGTATGAATCTTTAATCCATTTTCTGCTTAAAATCATTGATTACAATGTAAATATATCATCTCTAAGTTCTCTAAAGTATCAATCTTTATCATATTATCTTTATCATATATTCTAAAGTATCAATCTTTATCATATGTTCTAAGTATCAATCTTTATCATAGGTTAAGGGTTCTTTTTAATGTATCATATGTTCTGAAATATCAATCTTTATCATAAAGTATCAATCTTTATCATAGGTTAAGGGTTCTTTTTTAAGTATCATTCTTTATCATATGTTCTGAAGTATCAATCTTTATCATAAAGTATTAATCTTTATCATAGGTTAACGGGTTCTTTTTTAAGTTTCGATCTTTATCATATGTTAACGGGTTCTTGTGTTGTTTGTTGCAGATTAGCAACTATGCAGGCATCCTCTTCATGGCACTATTTGCTTCGATCGCTGTAACGGGCATACTCGAAATGCAATGGGGTAAAGTGGGGATCGATGATTGGTGGAGAAACGAACAGTTTTGGGTAATAGGAGGTGTATCATCTCATCTATTTGCTCTCTTTCAAGGTCTCCTCAAAGTTTTAGCAGGTGTCAACACAAACTTCACAGTTACATCAAAAGCAGCAGATGATGGTGAATTCTCTGAGCTTTATATCTTCAAATGGACATCTCTTTTGATCCCTCCAACTACACTCTTAATCTTTAACGTGATTGGAGTCATTGTTGGTATATCTGATGCAATTAGTAATGGATATGATTCATGGGGACCGCTTTTCGGAAGATTGTTCTTTGCTCTTTGGGTTATACTTCATCTTTATCCTTTCCTTAAAGGTCTTCTTGGGAAACAAGATAGAATGCCTACAATCATTATTGTCTGGTCCATCCTTCTGGCCTCTATCCTAATGCTTCTTTGGGTCCGAGTCAATCCTTTTGTCGCGAAAGGCGGTCCTATACTCGAGGTCTGCGGTTTGGACTGTCTTTGATTGATCTTGGTTTGATGATGATGATACAAATTGCTTTCTTCCACAGAGGTAAGTAAAATAGGACAATGTGTTTTATTATTGGGGATTTAGATTATATAATGTTTCTTTTTTTTTGGAAGAATGTGTTGTGTATTGTAGATATAGTAGAAGAAGAAAGTGTTGTAGTATTTGTTCTTGTTATATTATTTTTTGTGTGGTTATAAAGTGAAACAGAAGAGAGTGATGTTATATTATTAATTCTTTTGTTTAATCTTTTTCAGAATTCTTTTTCTGCATATTCCATAAAAAGAAAAAGAAGGTTCAATTGTAATTCTTAAGAAGAAGTTTTGTGTGTGACCAACTTTTAGTTCTTCCATAGTTCCATTCAACCTTTGTTAACTCGTCTAAACAAAATTATTCTTCTCATTCTTTGGAACGAATCAGTCAAAGTCCATACGACTGTTTGACTTGAGACTTTGAGACCAACCAAAGGACCATTAAATTATTTATGTTGTCTAATACTTAATTTCTTACAAATTTAAGTTTCATAACTTTAAACATGTTTCGAAATCGAATCATTTTATATAAAAATAAATTCTCTTAGAATATTTTATTTTTATAACTTAAAAGTAATCCAATTTTGTAAAATGTTCATTTCATTTATATATAACAAATGGAACATTTGTTTATAGCAAAGTTTGTGAAAACCCTTAATAAATGTATTACAACTATATAAAGTGTTCTTTTTCACCAAAAACAAATCAACTGATTTTTTCACTAAAAAAAATTATATTACATCGATTGAATAACACAAGCCAACGATTTTTATAACTAAATTTTAGAGTTTAAAATCGGCAGAAAACGTAATTCTTCAGAACTGAGGAAAAACCAAATAGAACAAACTAAAAAGACTAGGCAAAAACAGAACCAAACTAATTGAATAAATAGACAAGAAAATGTCAAAAACTCGAACGCCAAGATGAACATGATAGACCGCAATAACCTCTGATGGCTCATTCTAGCGGGTTACGAGTTCCTCTTATAATGAATCGGATTACCTTATAAAGAAGAAACCGATGGCTTATAAACTGAAAAACCATAACTGATAGGACATACTATCAACCTTTCAGAAATGACAAGTCGCATAAACCACGACCACTTGAAAAACCAATAAAGGCAGATGTTGGATCAAGGATCGCCGATCCGAAGATTAAGTTCGTTTTTGATAAAAGTTACAATTAGTGAACAGGCGCGTCGACAGATCCGACGCGCTTCGAGAATAGGAAACGTTTACAAAAGAGTTC